>BQMB01001223.1:22500-115000 GCA_027943415.1 Closterium sp. NIES-67 | reverse complement strand
TCCGGACCTGGCTTCCCCTAATCACCCCCCCCCCCCCACCCGTCGTCCCCTCCTCCCCCCCCTCCCCACCCCCTCCCCCCAATCTGCCCCGCTGCACCTTGCGCTTGGCCGTCTCCTCCTCGTCCTCGTTGGCGGCTCTGCTGGCGTCGCTGTCGCTGTCGCTGCCGCTGCCCCCCTCGCTGCCACTCCCCTCCGACGACTCCGTGGGCGAGCCCCCGTCCTCCTGCCCCGCCACAAAGTCCTCGTCCTGGGGGCGGGGCAAGGGGGGTGGGGGGGCACACAGGGGCGCATTGGGGGGCATTGGGGCGTTGCGTTTGTGGGTGAACCACTGGCCCTGTTAGAGATTCTTGTCCCGCTCACACCAGTGGCAGAGGGGAGGGGCAAAGATAGACGCACTGCATTTAGTGGTGAGCGCCGATCCCCATCCTATGCACGCGCCACAAGTCGTTGCCCGGACAGCGCACACACGAGGAGGAGAAAGAGGTTGGGTGCATAGGACAGGGACCATCCCGCATGTGCCAGATGGCCCTACCTCACCACTCTTCAATGCCAACAAAAAGCATAACTACCCAAGGAGATTCCCCCCTCCTCAAGGAGATTCCCCCCTCCTCAAGGAGATTCCCTCCTCTTCTTCCTCCCCTCCCTCCCTCCCCCCACACATAGAGAATCACTCTCACCTCCTCGTCACTCTCCTCTGGCCCCCCTGCCCTGATGCGGTTCAGGTGCGGGGGGCCATCTGCCCTGCCGTACGGCATCATCGTCTCAAACCAGGTGCCCCACGCCCTCATGCACCTCACTTCCCTTCTCTCCTCCCCACATCTCCCTATCTCCCACCCTTATCCCCCTCACTCTCCTTCTCTCCTCCCCACATCCCCCTCTCTCCCGCCCTCTCCCTCACTCCCCTTCACTCCTCCCCACATCCATCTCCCTCCCGCCCTCATCCCCCTCACTTCCTTTCTCTCCTCCCCACATCCCCCTCTCTCCCACCCTCATGTCCCTCACTCCCCTTCTCTCCGCCCCACACACCCCCCCTCTTTCTCACTGACCTCCTCGTCGCTCTCCTCTGCGCCGCCTGCCCGGATGCGGTTGAGGTGCGGGTCCACCGCGTCGTCGTCCGACTCCAGGTGCCCCACGCCCACGCCCACGACGCCCGCCCCCGCCTCCGCCCCCCCGCCTGCTGCTGCGTGCGAGTCCCCCAGGTTCAGAATCTTGATGCGCTTCTCACTGGGGGGGGGATGGGGGGAGGAGTGGGGCGAAGGGGAGAAGGGGGAGGACCAGGTGATAAGCGCGTGAGTAGAGGCACCTCTGCAGCTGCTTCCCCGCCTGCTCCTGCATGCGAGGCTCCCAGGCTCAGAATGTTGATGCGCTACTCACTGGGGGAGGGGGCTGGGGGGGGAGAAGCAACGAACGGGGGGCCAGGTGGGGGAGGAGGTTCCACACGTCTTACGAGGGTCTTGAAGCCAAATCTAGGGTCAGGAACAGAGGGTACAGGCAGTTGGTGAGAATAAGACGCCCCATGCACGCACTGGCAGGTGGCATGCGGGAGAGGAGGGAGGCAGGAGGAGTTCAAAGGCAGAAGAGGCAGATGGGGGGAGAGAAGGAGGGGGGAGAGAAGGAGGGGGAGAGAAGGAGGGGGGAGAGAAGGAGGGGGGAGAGAAGGAGGGGGGAGAGAAGGAGGGGGAGAGAAGGAGGGGGGAGAGAAGGAGGGGGAGAGAAGGAGGGGGGAGAGAAGGAGGGGGGAGAGAAGGAGGGGGGAGAGAAGGAGGGGGGAGAGAGGACGCAAAGCAGAGGAAAACGAGGAGGCGGAGCAAGAAGCGAGCGAGATGAGGAGGGGATAGCAAGAGGAAGAGCAAGAGCAAGAGCAAGAGCAAGAGCAAGAGCAAGAGGAAGCCAGGGGAAGGGAGAAAGACGTGAGCGCATAGGGGAGGAGGGAAGGGAGGGGAAGGGGAAAAAAGAAAGGTCGAAATCCCAAAAAAAAAAGCAAACTGGAAATTGGAAAAGCGGAATATGGATTAGACCAGCGAGTGCAGCAGATGTTATGTCACAGGAGAATGGCGGAAGGCGTGGGAAAGAAGCAGGACAGCGAGTGGCAGTGAGGTGCCAATTCAGGTGATGATGATTCCATCAAGACTCACTTCGAAATTACCTGAAGAAGGAGAAGAGGTTGTGGTACTCGTTGCGCTGGATGTTGCGGAACTGGTGCTCCTGCTCGTTGCGCAGGCGGATGACCAGGTCGAAGTACGACGACGAGATGCTGCTCGTGCCCGCGCCGTGCCGCTCAAATTCCACGTACTCCACCTGCCGGGTACCGTGGGTGGGGGCCGCATGGGGGGCGTGTGGAGCATGTGGGCCATGTGGGGCATGTGGGGCATGTGGGGCATGTGAGGCATGTGAGGCATGTGGGGCATGTGGGGCATGTGGGGCATGTGGGGCATGTGAGACATGTGAGGCATGTGGGGCATGTGAGGCATGTGAGGCATGTGGGGCATGTGAGGCATGTGAGGCATGTGGGGCATGTGGGGCATGTGGGGCATGGGCAAAAAAAATCGCATCGCATCGCATTAAATCGCGTTTTTGCGATTGCGGGAAAAAAAAAAAAAAAAAAAAAAAAAAACGCACGATGCGATGAATTGTTTATCGCGCAATTTAATTTTAATCCCATTTTAATCGCGCTAAAGAACGCGATTTAAATGCGATATGCGATTTTTTTAAAATCGCGCGCGATGTAGCACTGAAACTCACTCTGAAAACCACTACGAAACCACACTAGTTATTTGCACTCTAGCTTACGACTGCCCATGATTCAATTTCCAGGCAGCCATGGTTTTTTTCTGTTTTTTAGGGGAATTTTTTCATTCTGTTTTAAAATGTGATGCGATCTAAAATCGCATCTCACGACTCAATTAAATACCGCATGCGGTTTAAATATTAATTGCACGCACAACGCGATGTGCGTTTTTTTTTTTTTTTTTTTTTTTTTTCTCCAGAAATTAAATCGCGCGATGCGACTTAAAACCGCATCGCATTTAATTAAATCGCCGCCCAATGCGATGCGATTTAAATCGCAATCGCATTCTGCCCATGTCTAAGTGAGACACCGACGTTGAAAGTGGTATGTACCATGCTGCTATGCCTCCACCGTCCGTGGGGCGTTGTGCCATAACACACATGCCTGCCTGAGCAGCACTTACCCACAACACAACACGTAGGATGTAGGATAGGCACACAACAGCAACAACAGATGCGCATCTCTTTCTCCGCTCTCCTCATCGCATCTCCTCATCGCATCTCCTCATCCCATCTCCCTACTTCCGTTCGACACTTTCACCTCCCACTTCTTTAATTCCCCTGCCTACCTCTTTTCTCCCATCTCACATCTCCCATGAACCCAAACCCCCTCGCCCTCATCCTTACCCCTTCCTCCCCTCCTCCCCCTCCCCCCCTCCCATCGTCCCTTCTTTCCCCCCCCCCTCTGAGCGCACCTCATCATGCAGGACGAGCGTGGGCGGCTTGGGCAGGAAGAAGAAGCTCTTCTCGAGCGGGTACAGGTACCCCTCCTCCGCTTTGAGCGACGTGCGCACCGCGTACCCGTCGCTGTTGCTGCGGAACGTGCCGGGGCGGGTGACCTTGGAGCCCGAGAGCCCTCTCAGGATCTGTGCGAACACCTCGTGCACCAGGCCCTGGGGGGTGGGGGTGGGGGTGGGGATGGGGATGGGGATGGGAGTGGAAGGAGTGGTGGGGAGTCGTGAGTGACGTGCGCACGGCGGGCCCGGCCGAGTCACCTTGGAGCCCGACAGCCCCTGCACGATGTGACTCAACACCTCCTCGTGCACCAGGCCGTGGATGCCGATAGGTGTGGCACAACGATAGGTGTGACACAACGATCAGTGCAGGGTGTCTCAAGGGCAGTGAGCCAGGCATTGGCCCCTGTAACCCGTGAGGCAGGGCATGTGGGGACCAGGGCAGAGGCAGGGGGGTAAGATAGGCAAAGAGACGCAGAGACCTTGTACACGGGCTGCAGGCGGTCCTTGTACTTGGTGGTGAGCAGCTCGTCGCTGAGCGCCAGCCCTCCTTCAAACGTCTCCTCGTTGGGGAACTGGCCGTAGCACCATGCGAGCACGGGCACACGCAGAGCACAAGGTGAAGCATGGAGGAGGCAGGCAGGCATAATTGACATGAGCGACAAGGCCAGGGGAAGGAGTGAAAGGCTGAGAGGAAGCAGGAGGGTTGGAGGGAGGGACGAGGTAGGGAAGGTAAGGGGGTGGTGCGAGGACTGCGTCAGTCAAGTTGATGCGACTCACATGAATTTCGCCAAGGGGAAAAGGGTGCGACAATGAGGTTTGCAGTGCAGTGGAGTGCGGGCGGGTGGGATGGAAGCGCACCTGGAGCACGATGTGCGGGTAGAGCGTCTGGCCCTTGCGGATGGGCGTGTCCAGTGTGACAACGACGAAGGTGTGCGGTTGGTTGGCCTGGCGCACAGGCAAGGCAGCGCAAGCATTGCAGCGCAAGAGGGACACAAGACACGGATGGCGAGAGCAGAGCACCCATCAGTCAGCAGTCAATCGCGGCTGCATGTGCTCGACCAGCAAAGGGGCTGTGCGAGCAATGCATCCAGAAGAGCACAGCTTGGGCGGGCTCACGTGACCCCCCAGGCGTTGCGAGTGGTGACCTTGGGCAGCACGAAGACGCGTGCGAGGTTCTTGTACTGGATCTTGAAGTCGACGGCCATGCCCTGCAGGCGGATGTGCGACACGTGCAGCTCCACCTTGAAGCGCCCTCTGGGCGTGAGGATGTGCACGCCCTCAAACTCCACCACCGACTCGTCACCCGAGGGCCCCACGTCCGCCTTGGCTAGGATGTGCTCCTGGAATATCTGCCAACGGACAGCCGTCATGGCGGGCATGTGACGACAACGTGTGCGTGAGGATGTGCACTCCTTCCCACTCCACCACCGACTCGTCCCCGGACAGCTCCACGTCCGCCGTGGCAAGGATTTGCTCCTGGAGCATGTGGCAGTGGGAAGGGGAGAAGGGTTACGGCATGCTTGCAAGAGGGTTCAGGGTGGGAGGCGGGCTCTTGGTCCTTGCCAAGCAGTTGCTCCTGAACGAGGTGGCACGAAAAAGGAGGGAGCAGGAGAGAGTGTGAAACCCCCTATCTTCCCAACGCCCAATTACCTTGGCAGCATTGCGATCAAACCTGCAGTAAGGACGTTACAGCTAATACCTCACCTGAGCGGAGGGCTTGTCCTCGGTGCCGACATAGGTGGTGTTGGTGGTGGGGATGTGGAAACTCATCTCCACCAACGTGTCCTTCTGGCGCCGCCAAGAGGAGATGGGGGGGGGAGGGGGAGAGCAGCACACATAGAGGAGAGAGATGCAGGGCACACACGGAGCAGAGAACAACGTGAAGATGGCCCTCTACTGGTAACGTGCGCGGCCAGCATGCTGTACACACACGTCCTGCAGCCTTGATCTCATAAAAAAAACCACCCAATCACATGCCACTTCAGCACACACGCCACCTCAGCAGAAATGCCACGTCAGCACACCTCAGCAGCGGTCGCGGTGTCGTCCACGTGGAACTCCAGCAGCACGTCGTTCTTGCCCGACAGCTGAGTCTGCGACACGTCAGCAATGGAGATCTCGAATGCCTGCTTGCCGCCCACCAGAAACCCCAGCATCGTGCCTGCATGTGCGCATGCGTGTGCGCATGCATGTACACATGTGCGCATGCATGTACACATGTGCGCATGCATGTACACATGTGCGCATGCATGCATGCGTGGAACGACATCAGAGACGAGCGCAGCATGCATGACCAAACCAACGAGCACAAGTGCACAAAGCACAAACAATTGGCAGGCCAACAAGTTGAGCAAAGCAAGGCATGCAACACAGAACCCTTGGCATGGCAACACCAGCCAGTGCCTCTGCCTCTGCACTTCACCTGTAAACGGAATCTTACGTTTCCCATATCATGCGTTAACCAATGCACAACCGTCAGATACAACTTCCAACTCAGCAGCACCTCTCTCAACCACTGCGTAACACGTCTATCGGCCGTACCGTCTATGTCGGCATCGCCCCAGTTCCTGCCGCTGGTGGCGAGCTCCTTGCTCTTGGGGGCGAAGCCCAGCGTGGACGTCAGGAAGGGCGAGAGCGCCGCCACGTCCTGGCGGGGAGGGAGGGAGCGAGACAGAGCGACGGGACGGAGGAGATGGCGTGGTTGGTTGGTGGGAGAGGGAGGTGCGCACGCGGGCCACAGGTGGTCGGGCATGACCGCCACAGCGCCTCGTGCAGCCAACGCGCGTGCAATGTCTCCAGTGTCCTCGCCAGCACCTTCAGTGCCGTGCACCGCAGCAACCACTCTCTTTCACTCACCTGGGACGCAGTGGCCCCACCAAGCGCCCAGGGGCGGACAACTCACTTGTCTATGCTCGCACGGTGACCCATCCGCGTGCCATCCACCTGCTGCGTGAGTGAACTTACTCAACTTCGCTATGACTTCACCTCTCCCCGTGCACTGCTTGCACCTTCACTCTGCACTGTCCTGCCACCCACCAGCCCTTCACCACCCACCTGTCCCTCACCATCCTCCTGCCCTCACCACCCACCTCCCCCCCCACCTGCTGTGTGCTCCCCCCACCCCCACCTGCCATGTGCTCCTTCCCTCCCCCCCCCCCCACCTGCTGCGTGAAGCCGTTGAACTTGACTTTGCCGCCCGCCTTGAGGCGCACGCAGAGCTGGAAGCCGCGCGGCACGCGCATCCACACCAGCGCCGCCATGTCCGTGCGCGCCACGTCCACCTGCTTGCCGCCGCCCAGCTTGCGCCACGCCAGCCCGCCCGTATGCACTCTTAGCTGACCCGGCGTCTGTGAGGGGTGAGAAAGGGTGAGGAGGGATTGGAACAAGACAGGGAGGCGGCAAGCGAGAGGGCATTCAGGAAAGCTGCTTTGTGCGAAGCGCCCCCCGCCTCCGCCAGGCCCCCGTGTGCACGCGCTGATTTTGAGGCGCCTCAAAAATAGACTCCCCGTGTGCACGCGGTGCTGCCCAGGCGAGGGCGAGGCATTGGAAAGGGCGAAGAAGGGAAGCGGGATGTGCGGCGAGGCAGGGAAGTCGAGAATGAAGAGCGCTCGCCGCTGTGTTTCAGGCTCCTCTCCTCTCGAGCATGCCTCATCGCTCCGCGTCCACCTGCTCGCCCCGCCCCAGCTTGCGCCACACCAGGGCCCCCGTGTGCACGCGCAGCTGGCCGGGCGTGTGCGGGGGACGGGGGGATCGGGAAGGCTGCAGGGATGAGGAGTGGGACGCAGGCCCAAGGGAGGAAGGCGCTGGGCTTGACGCGCAGCCGAACATGCGTCAAGAGCTGCGACGCGCACATGCCGATGCTCTAGAGGATAACGCGCACGAGTCCAGTCGGTGGCGCGAGGCGAATCTAAGGCCGGGGAGGAGCGGGAGACGACGGCAGGAGCAGAGGGAGCAAGAGGGAGCACGCGCGCAGGGAGAAGCGCATCTAGCGGCGAGGGCGTGCGCAGCGAGCGGCGGACTTGCCAGAGCGCCGCGGCCGCCGAGAAGGATGTTGTTGAACTGATGCACCGCCACGTCCGCCATGGCGCCCGCCCCGGCTCTCCGAGGCTCCGCGGGTGGCGGGTGCCGCCGACAAGGAAGGGTGCTTGGTGAGGTAGATGGAGGTTGGGCAGGCGTGGATGTGTGATTGCCTTTGGCGTCGGTCCTACGCGTCACCGATTTGCTGCGAGAGCTAGCCTCCAGCCTTGAGCACCAGCCCGCTCAGAAAACAGCACGACCTGACCTGACCTGATTCGACTTGCAGATTATTTCTATAGCGAGTATGCGGACGCACTTGGTTCGGTGTCCGAAACATGTGTTTCATTGCGGTTTTATGCATTGCTTTGCTTTCCAGAGCGGTTCCATAAACAGGTAGGGCAGTTGAGAAGCATACCATACTAGCTCTGTTCTGCAGGCACATGGAAAAGGTATGGAAATGGAGACGAACGGCCCGAGCCTAACCAAATATCGGTTCGGAAAGACGTTCGGGTTAAAAAGGTCTCCAAGCCAACACTGGCCTGTTTCTGAATGGTGTCATCTCGTTGTGGTGTCATCCGATAAAGCTGGAAACGAATCGCATGCTTGGAAATTTCAATAAAGCGTACGTGATTGGTTTCCCAAGTTTCTCGGATGACAGCAGGATAGGGTGACACCATTTAGAAACACGTAAGGAACCCCATCGCACACACCGAGTACCCTTTGGGAGCCGAGCTTATATTTGAGACTCAGCTCCTTACCACCTGGTAAGGCTCGGGGCGCTCGTTTCCATTTCCATTCTTTTTCCATATGCTTGCAGAACAAGGCCACTACCTAACCTCATTGACGTGACGCCGCTATGCCAGTGTGCGCACCGCACGCCCATCGCGACGGTCTAGGGGCGAGCGCGTATCGACCTTCGTGCGTGTAGGGACATGACTCAACATGCAAGCGATGCATTTCATTTTCACTCCTCGCCGTATGCCACGTGACGCACCTCTGTCTGGCTATTGTCGCGACGGCGTGCGGCACGTCTTACTGAACATTCGCCTTGTCGCCTTATCACGCCGCGTGGGCTATGGACAAGTCGAATGTTCAGCACTACGACGCGCTGGAACGAGCACCTCTTGACCTCCTCATCACCGTGCTCTCCGATGCCTTACAAGCATGCCATGCCATGCTGTGCACGCCGCGGCCTGAGTGTCCATCGCAGTCGCATGAAGCATGGACGCGCTAGACGGCTATCTCTTGCACCGCGTTGCGACCGCCACCGGCCAGCCAATCTCCGCCATCGCCGCTCTCGCCTGCGTTTCCCGCTCTTTCGCGCGCCTCAGCCGCGCAGAGCTATGGCCGCTCTACTGTCGCTCGTGCGCGGCTGGCCAGCCTGAGGGCGGAGGCAGCGCGGCCATTGTGGCGCGGCTGGTCGACGAGGCGCTCCGCGCCGACGCCCCGCGGTGCGTCGCCAGCAGCCCCGCCAAGTGCCTTAGCTGCTGCCCCAGCGTCGCCGCGCTGACCACATCGGTTCCGCCAGCGCGCGCCACACGCGCCGAGGCCGCTGCTGCGCGCACTGCCCTACCCAATCTCGTACGTCCCACTGCTCGCCCTCGCGGCGTCGCCTCTTATATGGATGAGCGGGCGTCTCTCTGCTGTGCCCTCGCCTCGCGGATGTTCCTCCCCAAGTGCCTCCCCACCGCCCCCCCGCCCTCAGCACCACCCACCGCCACGCATGCCCCTACCCCCAATTCACTGGCCCCGCCCGCTGTCATCCCCTCACAGCCCGGATGCGGGTTGATTGGGAGGAGGGACAAAGGAGAGCGGGAAGGGGAAGGAGGAGGGGGAGGGGGAGGGGGAGGGGGAGGGGGAGGGGAAGGGGCAGGGGCGGAGTGCATGGCTGTGGTGATGCAGTGTGGGCCGCATTCGATGAGGGAACAGTACTGCGTGGGGAAACGCTGCTTGGTGCTCAGGGGAGCAATTGCGGGGTTCAAGCACTCAGAGTACGCCATGGCCATAAGCGGTGGTGTAAGGATGAGACACGGTGGCTCTTGCATGGGTAGCCTTTGGTCCACATTTAGTTACTGGCACACTATGCCTGCTCGCTTCAGACAATCAGCGTTGGGTTTTCATCGACTGTCATCACCCATCGCTCATCACCCATCGCTCATCACCCATCGCTCATCACCCATCGCTCATCACCCATCGCTCATCACCCATCGCTCATCACCCATCGCTCATCGCGCATCGCTCATCGCCCATCGCTCATCGCCCATCGCTCATCGCCCATCGCTCATCCCCCATCGCTCATCGCCCATCGCTCATCCCCCATCGCTCATCACCCATCGCTCATCACCCATCGCTCATCCCCCATCGCTCATCACCCATCGCTCATCACCCATCGCTCATCACCCATCGCTCATCACCCATCGCTCATCACCCATCGCTCATCACCCATCGCTCATCACCCATCGCTCACCATCGCTCTGGAGAGGTGGCAGCGCTGCAGAGGCGCTTGAGTCTTCCGCCTACCCCAGCGAGGGGGGGTGTCATGATACACGCTGGGGTTGCCCTTGGTTCTCGGGGAAGGGTTACAGGTGCAGAGCCTGGGGGGTTATGGGCGCACTTACCGCTACTTAACAAGCCCTCTTAACTCAATGCTTAGTGACTGAATTCTGATATGGTATTGGAGCTGAGTGACCACTCGGATTCAACTCCCAGTGTGCACCGGAGAGGTGGCAACGCTACAGAGGCACTTGTGTCTTCCGCCTACGTGAGCGAGGGGGGGTATCATGATACATGCTGGAGTTGTCCTTGGTCCTCGGGGAAGGGTTACAGGAGTAGAGCTTGGGGGTTATGGGCGCACACACACGCTACTTAACAAGCCCTTTTTACTCAATGGTTAGTGACTGAGTTTTGATAGACTCTCACGGGAATCATGATGTGGCTGAGGTTGTCAATTTTTGCGGCGACTTTTTGCAGGAAGAATCGGCCAATCAAATTTCGCCGATCGATCCAAGGCTGCAGCAAGATTGTGGGAGCGGGAGGAAATCTCGCCCTCACAATGCTCCAAGGCGCATACTGGGCCCTAAATTCGGCGAAGGGCCAAGTCCTCTAACACATCCCCCTCTCAGAATAACGCATTAGGTAGAATCGAGGGTACAGCGTGAATTTGTGCTAGTGAGTTGGACTCTCTAAGTGCATGTACCTATCTAGCCTATAATATCATATGCATATACTGTATGTTTGACACACCTCCTAGGCTAGACAAGGAGCAGTGCTTGACAAGGGACACGCAACTGAGGGTGGCACTACTAGTCCAACCTTTGAGGCAAGGGTCAGAAGACCAGTCAAAATAGTACAAACTAGACAAGAGCAAACCAGGGCTGCACTACTAGTCCGGCCACTGGAACAGAAGCCACAAGGTTAGTCAGGAGAATACAGTATATAAAAGAGTAGTACACAATCAAGGTCCTCGCAAGTGAGGAGCTACTCGAACCAGACCAAGCTGTACAGAGTGCCGCTGATGATCTTTGGGCGCAAGCGTCCTAGTAAAGATATCAGCTGTGTTGGCACTGGAGGCCAAGTGAACTGCGTGAGCCTGGCATCGCTGCTGTAGCTCGCGCAGGAGGAAGTACTGCAGCTAGATGTGCTTAACTCTGCCCTCCAGTGGAGGCTCCTGACACAGAAGGATCATGGGCATGTTGTCAGCGTATAAGACCGGGGCAGAGCTAGGCCGCTCACTAAAGTCTGTGAGCAAGAAAGTCAGCCAGCAGAGCTCCTGTGCCGCCATGGCGCCAATTGAGATCTCAGCTTCCCAGCTAGACTGTGCCACAGACGACGAGCGGGTGAACCTCCACGAGATGTTGACTGCACCAAGGCTAAAGCAGTAGCCCTGGGAGGACTTGAGCGTCTCAGCGTCGTCCGCCCGCGAAGCGTCTGTGTGCCATGTAATGACCATTGGTATGCGTCCTCCTAGCACTAGCCCCATGCCCGATGTACTTGCTAGATAACGCAAAACCCTCTTAGCGGGCGACCAGTGCTGCGGTCGGTGTATGCTTGTGGCCACAAAGCGAGCCAGGATGCTGAGAGGGTATGCAAGATCTGGACGAGTGCAAGTCATTAGGTACATAAGACAACCCACCAGCTCTGCGTACGAACCACTAGGCTCTACCGACTCCTTAGGGACTTGAGCCGAGAGCCTGTGATCTAATGGCAGAGGTGTGGGCTATGTAGAGGAGAACTGAAGACCAAACCTCTGAAGGACCTAACACACCAAGTGTGACTGCGTGAGAGTGATGGTGCGTGCTGCTGTGTCTCTGGAGATCTGCAGGCCAAGGTAGCGGCGCAACTCTCCTAGGTTAGTGCATGTGTGTCTCGTCAGCAGCTCAGCCTTCACGGAGGCCAGTGCATCTCTGTCTGCAGTAGCAAAGACCAAATCATATACGTAGACAAGGATGTCAAATGGGGTCTTAGCTGAACGAACGAAGAGTGAAGGGTCTGTAGACGACGGGAAGTACTGCAGGTCAGCTAACGTAGCGCGCAGCGTATTGTGCCACTCACGGGGTGCCTACCGCAGGCCGTAAACCGGGCGCCGGAGAAGCCTGCCAGACGGCGCAGGTAGACTTGCTCGTGCAGACTGCCCTGTAGAAACGCTGTAGAGAAGTCGAGGGAGTACATCTCGTAGTCACGCTGTACAGCTACGTGTAGTAGCACCTGAAGAGTGGTCATCTTCGAGGTCGTGGCGAAGGTCTGAAAGAAGTCAACACCCTCGCACTGACTGAAGCATCTAACAACGTAGTGCGCCCAGAACACTGGCGGCTCTCTAGGAGGGTGCTTCACCTTGAAGAGTCAGCGGCCATCGACTAAGTTCACATCAAGTAGGGTAACTGCATCGACGTAGGTGCTGGTGGATTACCAAAATGCCATCTCTGCGTCCATGGCAGCTATCCACAGAGAGGCCCATTGTCCCGAGGTCGCCTCAGCGTAAGTATGAGGGGTCAGGATGCCAAGGGTGTCTGGGTCACCCTCAGGGACTAGCAGCATGGAGCAGAGATGGGGAGCGGCCTCGGAAAGGAAAGCTAGCTCGTATTACCCATCCACTAAGACGTTACTGCCAAGGGAAGGTGCACCCCCGACGGACAGAGGACGGGCAGGGTTAGAGACTAGAGCTGTGGCGTAGTCAAGGCGGTGGGTAGAGGCAAAGTCAGCGACGGAATTGACAAGAGCGTCAAGACAGAAGACAGGAATAGAGGGGTCTGTGACAAGAGAGGCGATAATACAAGGAACAAGCAGAATAGCGGCATGGAGGAAGTCAGGGAGAGGAGGCGGAGAGACAACAAGCGACAACTTAGGAGGCGACGGTAGAAGAGGAGCACAAGACGCGTGAGAGTGGAGCAACATAGGGTGAGAGTGTTGGATAGGAGAAATAGGACGAGCACAAGAGGCACAGTGAGACCACCAACGAGAGGGGGGGGTCGGTTCAGGAGACAAGGGAGGAGACACAGGAGAAGAACGAGGGGGGAAACGAGCCGGGGACAAGTCCGGCAGAGTAAACACAGGGCCGTAGACCGGCAGGAGAAGTGGTGGCGGGGGAGGCACAAGCGGACGGTCGGGGGAGGGAAGATCCAGGAGGCGAAGGGTGGACACCGGCGGCGACTGTTGCTGCTGCTCCACGCCAATGCCAAAACCTCCAGCTGCACCATGACTACCTCAAGGACGCTTCACGATAGCACCCCCAGTACGAGAACCCTCTCCAGCACAGGTGCCACCCCTAGGACCACCAGGATAAGCCACGACTTTTTCCAGTGACTAGCATCCCTAGAACCAGCACCCGCAGAATGAGAACCCTCTCCAGCACCGGTGCCACCCCCAGGACCGCCGGGACAAGCCACGACAGTACCCCGAGGACTAGCATCCCCAGAACCAGCACCCCTAGAACGAGAACCCTCTCCAGCAACGGTGCCACCCCTAGGATCGTCGGGACAAGCCACCACAATACCCTTAGGACTAGCACCCTCCTCAACGCCCGTACCCCCAGAGTTTGCAGACCCTTGCGGCGGCTGCAGCTGCAGCAGCGGCAACTGCGGCTGCTGCTGCGGCTGCGACGACGGCTGCTGCCGCGGCGGCAACGACTGTGGCTACTGCGACGGCGGAGGAGGAGACACCGGGGCGGAGACACGTGGTGAATCTGGAGCCGCAGGGCCCCCAGAGTCAGCTGACTCCTCTACCAGGATAACCGATGGGAGGGGAGTGACGTGAGACACACCAGACATGGCAAGAAAGGGAGGGAGAGAAGCAGGGGCTACCAGGGGAGTGGAAACCAGAAACAGGGGCAGGGTAAACGGGAGACCTCGGTGGGGAAATCGGGTGTAGAAGGAGACAGACTCGTCAATAGTGATGTCACGAGAGTGAAAGAAACGGTGAGAGGGCGGGTGATAAATGTGTCAGTCAGACGCGTCTAGGGGGAAGCCAAGGAATAGACAAGGTACAGTGCGGGCAGTGAGCTTGTCCATGCCAGAGGCACGAACGTGAGCGAGGCAGCCCCAGACGTGGAACGCAGACGTGTCACTGGGGGACCCGGTCCAGAGGAGGGTCGGCAAAACCTGCGGCTGCTAGGAGTGTGGCCAATGGTTAAGCTCATGAGCGGCATAGCGAACAGCAAACAACCATAGAAAATGGGGTGCGCCGGCATGGATCATGGAGGTACGAGCCACCTCCATAACCAAACCGATGCGTCACTCAGCGACCCCATTCTGCTGCGAAGAGTCCGGCAGGGTGTACGATTGGATGATGCTCTCCGCACGACAGAACTGGCCAAGCCGACCGGATGCGAACTAGCTGCCACGGTCGGAGTGAAGACGCAGCACAGGGAGGCCGCGGTGTACTCACGCAGCTACAACCCATGGGATAAGAACGTCAGGCAGATTGGCCTCCCGTTCTAGGGGAAACACCGTGGTGTAGTGCGTGTAGTCATCGAAAAGCATTAGAAAGTAGCGCTCTCGATGCGGCCCATGGACGGGCCGCATCAGGGACTAGACTTGACGCATCTGAGTCTAGCGTGAAAGAGAGAGTCAGCTTGTGTAGGAGCTAGCGTAGAGCCAAGGCTAAACAAGGCAGGAGGTCCTACCCCTAACGCAGCAGGGGAGCTTAGACTACACACAGTGGACAGACCTACACTAGGCAACACAGTGTAATATGGTCCGGTATCACTAGAGTCACCAGCATAAATGGCATGCAAAGCAGAGCAAATCTTATCCATATCCATCTCAAAGACCAGCACACGGCGACGCACGAGACTGGGCTAGTCGGGGAGGTCCGGTGCAGGGCTGAGGCGGAGACGGAAGAGGTCGTCGAGGCGGCGGTAGCAGCGGGCGGCGGTGTGACCGGTACGGCCACACACAGTACCACGAAGGGGGCCAGACTGGAGCTGGTACTGGCAACTCACAGAGCTGAAGCTGCCACCCGACGCCGAGCTGCGAGGGTTGCCACCGCGGCCACCACCACCAGAGCCGCCGGGCCACCCCGGCGGAAGGCAACCCCACTGCTGCTTCTGCTACGGCTGCTGCTGCTCCGGGGGATCAGCCCCGGTCCCCTCGTCGGTACCGCCGCCACTCGCACCACCTCTACCATCACCGCCACCCTCACCATCCCTCCCTCCGCCACGCCCCCCCTTGGGATGATGGCCCTTACCCTGACGAGGCTGCACTGAGGCCGAGGCTGCACTGAGGCCGCCGCGGCAGCAGCCTCAGCAACAGGGGCTGTCTTAGCAACAGCGGCAAAAACGTTAGAGTAAGTGAACTTGGAGGGAGCACATCCCTGGAAGATAGGGACTGTTGCACTACCGCTAGACTGAGCGATAGTGTGCTGGCGGGTCTCTATTGCAGCCAGGGTGGTGACAAAGGCAGTAAGGTTGAGGTCACCTGGGTGCTGACTAAGGAAGTGGTCACGAGCAGTGGCGAGTCGATTAGGAAGGCGCATGGCAATGAGGTAAAGGGTAGCGCAAAGGGAATGCAGCGAGCTAGGCCTCAGTGCTCGCAGCGCGGTGGCTGGTCTCAAGGGAGCATAGATGAGTGGCATGATCAGCGACAGTGCGGAAGGACATAAGATTAGGGAATAGCATGAGGAGGATCAGACGGCCGGCAGAGGCGGAGGAGGGAGTGGAATAGTGCGCAATGACTGCATCTAAGTACTCCTTCGCATTCACTACAGCCGTAAAGTGGGGACGCTCAGACAGGGGGAGGGCGTGACTGATAGCAAGCTGCGCTACAGCGTCGCGTGACTCCCAGACAGCGCGTGCAAGCTCACCAGTGGCAAAGGCCTCACGCTCAGCAGACGTGGTGGTGTCAGGGAGGCAGCAGGCGCGCCGGGGCAGGGGAGCTTACCGTTGACATGGACGGCCAGGAAATAGCCGTCTTGGCGTTGACCCGTCAGCTGACGGCGAAGGTTGACGAGCCACACCTCAAAATCAACCGCCCGACCCTCCGCGTCAAGGCGGAGCACAGCAACATAGCGGCACGGCGGCACGGCGACACAGCGGCATGGCGGCACGGCAACACAGCGGTACAGCAGCACGGCGGCACGGCAGCACAGCGGCATGGCGGCACCGCGGTACAGCGAGCTGGGACGGCACGGCTCAGCAAGCAGAGACCGGCTGGCGGTGGCGCGCAGGGGCGGTAGGAGCTGGGGCCGGCGGTAGCTGGGGCCGGCGGTAGCTGGGGCCGATGCGAACTAGGGCCAGCAGGAGTTGGGGCCGGCGTGAAGTGGGGTCGGCTCAAACTGGGGCAGGCGAGATGGGGCCAGCGAGCTAGGGGGTGGCTAGCGAGCACAAGCCGGCGAGCGAGCACCAGCGAGCTGGCGCCGACGAGCGAGCTAGGGCTGGCGAGCTAGGGCAGGCGAGCGGGGGGCGGTGAGCTAGGGTTGGCGAGCTAGGGCCGGCGAGCGAGGGCCGGAGAGCGATGGCCGGCAAGCTAGGGCCGGCGAGCTAGGCCCGGCAAGCTGGGGCCAGCGCGCGGCGAGCGAAGGGCCAACGGTGAGCTAGGAGCCAGCCGCGACTGTGGGGCCAGTGAGCGAGCATGGGGCCAGCGGCGAGCGTGGGGCCAGCGGGCAAGCGTAGGGCCAGCGGTGAGGGCTCGCGCAGCATGTGCAAGGGCCAGCGGCAGGCAGAGGGCCAGCAGGCAAGTGTGGGGCCAGCGATGAGCTCTCGCATGGCGCGCACAAGGGCCAGCAACTAGCGTGGGGCCAGCGGGCGAGCGTGGGGCCAGCGGGGAGCATGGGCCAGCGGGCAAGCGTGGGGCCAGCACGCGAGGGCTCGCGCAGCGCACGATAAGGCGGGTGCTAGGGACTAGGGTGGGCGCTAGGCACGAGGGCGGGCGCTAGGGACTAGGGTGATCTAGGGCGGAAGCGCGGGTGAGGGACCTAACCTAGCGTAATACCATCTCAGAATAACGCATGAGGTTGAATCGAGGGTACAGCGTGACTTTGCGCTAGTGAGTTGTACTCTCTAAGAGCATGTACCTATCTAACCTATAATAACATATGAATATATGTTTGACACCCCCAACACACGCTAGCCCTAAATTTGGCGAAGGGCAAAAAAATTCCCTCACACATCCCCCGGCACATGCAAGCCCTAAATTTGGCGAAGGGCCAAGTGCCCCCTCACACAACCCCCCACCACACATCGAGTAGGGGAAACATGTGGTTATTATGGCACGGCAATCACGCTGTTACAGAGGCTACATGGTCCACTACAATAGCAACGCTGTACAAACAGAGTTCAGCCATAAAAAAACCCTGAAATTTCAGGGTTGTGTAAAAAAAAAAAAAATCATAGCGCATCAGGGTTGGTAGAAAAAAAAACGTCTGAAAAAACCCTGAATCAGGGAAATTTGGCTGAAATCTGAGGGCCTAGCTTCAGCTAAAAAAATCTCTTGATAGAACGTCACCGACGAATTCCAATGGATAGCCGAGCGAGATTCCAGGGGCGGGGAATCTCGCTCGGCCTCACACAAAGCTCCCTAAGGCATTGGCCATAAATCTGGCCAACGGCCCACCCCAGACGTGTCCTCACACAACCCCCAGCACACACTAAGGGCTAGCACGCGACCTCACTCACACAGCCCCACAACACAAACTAGCCCAAAAATTGTCAAATGGCCAAAGCGTGCCCTCATACGGCCCCAAGCACACACTGACCTTAAATCTGGCTAAGGGCTAAAAAGTGTCCTCATACAGCCCCAAGCACACACTGGCCCTAATCTGGTGAAGGGCCAAAAAGTGCCCTCACACAGGCCCCAGCACACATCGAGCAGGGGAAATGGGCGGAGTTTACCGCAGGGCCCCTGAATCACGCTATTGCAGGATTCAGGATAATCCTCAGATAGTAGGCAGAGCTAACAGGCAGAGCCAATAGTAACACTAACATCTATGTACATGCAGAGTGTTCACTCTTATAGAAAAGCTGAAATTTTAGGGTTGGGTGCCAAAAAAACTCTAGCATTTCAGGGCTGGTACAAGCAAATACTCTGAAAAATCCCAAAATCAAGGTAAATGGCCTGAAATCTGGGGTCTGGGCGTGAAAGGTGGACTAGGAAGAGGGGGAGGGGAGATACAAATGCTAAGTGTTGTCCCCTCTAAGAGCTGTCCTAGCTAGGTTATAACAAACATATATAACCTAACTAGATATACAAATATGTTGATACACCCCTTAGCCTAGGTAGAGACAGCGTTTACTAAACCAGCGCATCACTACTAGTATGGCCTCTGGTGAAGGTAACAAGACAACTCAGGGCAGCACTACTAGTCTGACCACTGAGACAACAGGCCACAGGGCCAGTCAGCAAGTGTAGCAAGACATGCAGGTATAGCGCAGCAAGTACAAGCATGTATAGTATATATCAGGATACAAGGAGTGGAGCTGCTACTGAGACTAGACCAAGCTGAGTGAAGATATCAGCAGGGTTGGCCTCTAAGACCACCTGTACTACACGAGCCTGCCCGCTGCTGCAACTCACGAAGCAGGAAGCGCCACAGTTGGATGTGCTTCGCCCTGCCCTCAAGTTGAGCCTCATGACACAAGAGGATCATAGCCCTGTTGTCAGCAAACAGGACCGGGGCAGACCTAGGCGGCTCTCCTAAATCGGTGAGCAAGAATGACATCCCGCGGAGCTCCTGAGTGGCGATGGCTCCAACGTAGATCTCTGCCTCACAGCTAGACTGAGCTACAGACGATGACCCAGTGGACATCCACGAGACTGCACCAGAACCAAGACTAAAGTAGTAGCCCTGAGAGGACCTAAGCGTCTCCAACTCGTCAGCCCACGACTCGTCTGTATGTCCAGTGCGCACCTCAAGCTCCCGTCCTCCTAGTACAAGCCCTAGTCCTGATTTATTTGCCAGATACCGCAGTACCCTCTTGGCAGCCGACAGGTGGATTGGTCGGTGCCTGCTTGTCGCAACAAAGCGAGCAAGGAGACTAAGACGGTACGCTAAATCTCGTCAAGTGCACGTCATCAGGTACATGAGACACCCCACCAGCTCTGCGTATGGATCATTAGGCCCAGCCGGCTCAGCTAGAACAGGAGCAGAAAGCTTGTGTTCCACAGGCAGAGGGGTGGGCAGTGCTGAGGAGAACTGGAGACTAAACCTCTGAAAGATTTGCTGCACCATAAGGGACTGGGAGAGTGTGATCGTGCGAGTGGCACGGTCACAAGAAATCTCCAAGCCCAGATAGCGCCTCAGCCCCACCAGGTCAGTACAGGTGTGCCTCCTAAGTAGCTCAGCCTACACTAAGATCAGTGCGTCTTTGTCAAAAGTAGAAAAGATCAGATCATCTACGTACACTAGGATGTAGAACGGCGTCTGACCCGTGCGAAAAAAGAGAGAGGGGTCAGCAGAGGACGAAAAGAACTGCAATTCAGCAAGTGTGGTGGGAAGCGTAACATGCCACTCACGGGGCACCTGACGAATGCCGTAGACTGGGCGTCGCAGGCTCCGCTGGTTCCCAGGTGGGAAGGACCCAGAGAACCCCAGTGGGCGCTGGAGGCAGATCTGCTCATGCAGACTACCCTGCAGGAAGGCTATGGAGAAGTCGAGTGAGTGAAGCTCGTAGTCACGCTGCGAGGCTAGGTGAAGGAGCACCTGAAGAGTAGTCATCTTCGGGGTCGAGGAGAAGATATGGAAGAAGTCCACACCCTCTTGCTGACTGAAACCTCTAGCCATGTAACATGTTTTGAACTTTGACGACTCTCCTGGTGCGTGCTTCACCCTAAAGATCCACATGCCATCGACCACGTTCGCCCTAGGTGGGGGAACTGTGTCGACGTAAGTGCTTGTGGATCTGTAGGATGTCATCTTAGCCTCTATGACGTGTATCCACTGGGCTACCCAGGGCCCTGACACGGCCCCAGCGTAAGAGCGCGGGATAGGGATGTCGAGGGCTCCTGGGTCGCCCTCTGGGGACTCAAGCATGGAGCGGGGATGGGATACAGTGGCAACAAGGTAGGCCTGCTCGTACTGCCTGTCCTCTAGCATGTCACTGCCAAAGGGCAGGTGCACCCGCGACGGACGAAGGACAGGCAGTATTAAAGACCAGAGCGGCAGCGTAGTCAAGGTGCTAGCTAGCAGCGAAGTCAGCAACAGCAGCGGCAAGCGCAGAGACAGTCTCAGGAGGAGCTGTAGGGTCAATGACAAGCGACGCAAGCAAGCGCAAGAGGTTTGGACGAGCAGTGCGAGCAGAGTCAGTGGGAGGAGCAGAGGACGACGAGAGCGCCCACTACCATAGGTTGGTAACGAATGGACTAGGACCGGGGGGGGATGCAAATGAAGGGCCATAGGGTGGACACTAGGACGAGGAGAGTCTGAACGAGCACCAAGAGAACGACGAACCCAATGCAGAAGAACGGGGGACTAGGGACGAGGGGGGAAGGGGGACAAGACAGGGGACAGAGGAGAGCACGGGGAAAACGAGCCGGAGAGGAGTCCGAGGGAGTGAACAGTGGGCCGTTGACACGGTCTGTCGTAGGAGGAGGGATGGGCAGTCGGTCAGGGGAACCTTAGGAAAGACCAAGGAGACGAAGGACAGTCTGCGACTGCTACTCCCTGTCCTCTCCAGGACCTCCAGCTCCACCTCGGCTACCACCTGTACGCTCCAATGCCGCACCCGCAGGCGCACCACCCACAAAACCAGCACCCCCAGGCCCAGCACCCCAAAAACTAGCACCTCGGAACTAGCACCCCAAGAGTTAGCACCCCCAAGGCCCTCGGCCCCATGCTACTGCTGCTGAGTCTGTTGCGGGGGCTACGGCTGTTGCGGAGTTGAGGGAGGAGGCTGCTGAGGAGCCTAGGGTGCCTGGGCTGGGGGAGGCACAGCAGGGAAAGTAGGCACACTCCCAGTAGTCGGCCCCCCAGAGTCAGAAGACTCCCCTACGAGCCCGACCGAGGGGAGCGGAGTGGCGTGAGAGACACCAGACAGAGCCGGATGGGGTGGGAGGGGTGCGGCAGGCGGGGCAGGGGCAAGGAATAGAGGAGGAGGGAGAGGAGCGCTGTGGTGAGGAAAGCGCCGATCGTAGGAAAGCGTCTTGTTGAAGGTAACATCACGAGAGCAGTAGAAGCGGTGGTGCACCGGGTGGCAAAACTGCTAGTCAGGGGCGTCAAGCAAAAACCCGAGGAAGTCAGAAGGAAGGGTGCGGGCTGAGATCTTGTCAGCGCTGGAGGTGGGAGCGTGAGCAAGGCTGCCCCAGACGTGGAACGCAAAAGCGTCACCAGGAGAACTAGTCCAGAGAAGGGTCGGCGAAACCTGTGGGCGCAGGGAGCGCGACCACATGTCGAGCTGTTGAGCTGCGTAGCGCACGGCGAACGGCAACAGAAAATGGGGTGCACTTGCATGGACCAAGGAGGTGCGAGCTACAGTGGCGGAAACAATTGTCCACATGTTTAGCATATTTTTACATTTTGACGAGCTGTACGCAATAAACATTAAGCCTTAATTCATGGTGGCCATACACGTAGAGAGGAGCAGTTAGAGCACTCACTCAAATCTCCTAAAACCTGAGTAGTATATTTCATGGTCCTTCAAGACGACAACATTTAATAACAGCACATCCGGACAATTTGTACCGGGGACAGGCAGCAAACTAGTTACTAGCAAAACTAGTACCTAGTCAACCGACACTTGGCCTTGATCACCACCTACACCCTCCTAGGCATGTTATCTACGAGGTTAGTGCAAACCTTTACAGGGATCTTCTCGCACTCTTCCTGGACCCACGCTTTTGCATAAGGGGGTGAGCACTAGGAAAATCGCGAAGTATTTGAACGTATGCAAGAGTACTGTGCACGATTTCATGTTGAATGTTATCTCTAAGACTAGCCATGCTGAGGTGTGGCCAAAGATGCCATTAGTCGATTGGTCTCGTCTTATCATGGATCGTCTTCATCGCACCGTTGTAGGTAAAAATTACGAGCAGAGTGGCGAAAAATTGCGTATCTGCCACGAAACTTAGAGTAACATAGCATGGTTGACAGTGCATCCTTGCACTATTAGAATCACGCTAGGATCCGTAGGTCTCTGAGCGGTGCAGCAGTCGAAGTAGTCGTGACTGGTGGGGAAAAATATCCGGGTTCAGGTCTGGTGAGGAAGAGGGTCGGCGCGCTGCCGTCCCTCGACGCAAGATGTGCACAGGGGTGCTACCTATGGAAGTAGGGTTGGGAGCGACACAGGAAGACCAGTAACTAGATCGTGCAGGGATGCATGAGTGAAGGGTACCCTATACGGTGGTTCCAGAGTAGGGTCGTGTGGGCAAGGGAGAGACATGAGTACAATGCGGCTACCTCAGTAGATGCAGCAATTGGCGGCGGTGCAGTGTGCAGTGTGAAGAGAGCTGACGCTGGGTCATGCTCAAAAGTGGCTAGGTGTCTACCCATGGCTATGTCCGTACAGGCTGCATGTCTCTTGTGGCCAGAAAACGTGGTGGTGACTCCTAGGTCCTGGATGTGACCTACACCAACTAAGTTCCTGGCAAACGAGGGGATGTGCAGACCTGTGAGGGAGCCTGAGGGGACAGATGGATAGGGGAGAGAGGTGCTGCTCTGTGCGATAGCTGTGGTTGAAGAGTCCGCTAGAGCAACGCGTGACGCGCCAGAGTCTAGGACAAAGGAGAGGGCCGACGTGGTGGGGCCCAGTGAATGATAACAGGGGGAGGTACCTACACCAGGGGGCCAAACTGACGGTGGTAGAGGTCGTCCGAACAGTGGTAACAGCGAGCAGTGGTGTGCCCCGCGCGCCCATAGACCTGGCCCGCCTGCGGGCCGGTCAGCAGCTGGTAAGTGTAGATCACCGCGCCTCTAGGACCACCAGCACCCTAGCTCACTGAAGAGCCACGAGACCCCCAGGGCACCGACTGTCCTAGGGCCCAACCTCCATGGTCTCCACCACTCCCAGGGCCCGCCAACCCCCATGGCAGCTGCTGCTGCTGCGCAGACCCCGACTATGGTTGACCACCCTCTCTGTCTACACCCACACCCCCTCCACCCACTGCTGTCGACTCCCCATGGCCCTTGCCCCCCTTGCTTTGATCCGAAGAGCGACCGGTCGCGGCGGCAGCTGCGGCAGTCTCGACGACGGAGGCGGAGGCAGGAGAGACAGTCACCTGGGAGGGAGCGCTGCCCTAGAAGATATGGACTGTTGGCGGGCTAGCGGAACCAGCGATGGCGCGGAAGCGGTCCTCTATCTTAGTTAGAGAGGTGGAGAAGAGGTCAAGGGTGAGCTTAGAGGGGTGACGAGCGAGGCGCGAGTCGCGGGCAGGGGCAAGGCGGTCAGGGAGGCAGGTGACAGGAAAGTAGATAGTGGCATAGAGGGGGGGTGGGATGAGAGCCAGCTGGGTCTCAGTACAGGCGGCACGCCAGCAGGCCTCAAAGGAGCGCAGGTGCTAGACTAAGTCTGTTACAATGGTGAAAGAAGTCAGGTCGGGGAGGAAGAAAGGGAGGAGGAGGCAACCAAGATTGGCATATGGCGGAGTGGATTACCTAGCAAGGATGGCCGTCCAGAGGGCGCAAGCCGACGCAGCACATACAAAGTGGGAGTGCTCATCAACCAGCAAGCATCTGAGGATGGCGACAGTGGTAGTGGCATTGCGGGAAGCCCAGACCGAGTAGGTGGTACGGGCGGCAGCGTGCGTAGCCTGCTGCGTGGACGTCGTGTCAGCAGCGAGAGTTCCCAGGCGGGGGAGGGGCATAGAGCTCACTAGAGATGTGGGCGTCCAGGGACTCGTCATCCACTCGCTGACTCGTCAGCTGCAGGAGCATAGCCTCCTGCCAGGCGGCGAATCCGACTGCCCGCCCCTCCCCATCTAAGCGGCGACATACTTGCGGCTGCGATGGCAGCTGCGGCTGTGGAGACAGTAGCGGTAGGAGCGACGGCAAGGGCGGCGGCTGCTGCAATAGCAGCAGAGGCGGCAGCTGCTGCTGTGGTGGCAGGAGCGGTGGCAGTGGCGGCTGCAGTGGCAGGCACGGTAGCGGCAGCTGTAGTGGCGATGGCAGCAGCGGCAGGAGCGGCGGCAGCGGTGGTTGCAGCGGCAGTGGCGGCAATGGCAAAAGTGGCAGCACCAGCGACTGCGGCAGCGGCGGGAGTGACGGTAGCGGTGGCAGCAGTGGCTGCAGATGCAGCGGTAGCGGGCTGCAGCTGGCTGCAGCGGGCGGCAGGGGTAGCGGCTAGCCGGCGGCTGGGTGGCAGCCGTGGCATGCCAGCAGCAAGCTAGCTGGTGCCAGCGGCGGCGCAGCTGCTGGTTAGCGAGCGGGCGGCGAGCCAGCGGCGAGCTGGCTGGCGGCGGTGGGGCGCGGCTGCTGGCCAGTGAGCGGGCGGAAGGCCAGCGGCGAGCTGGCTGGTGGCGGCGGCGGCACTGCTGGTGGCTGGTGCACGGGCGGCTAGCCAGCGGCGAGCTGGCTGGCGGTGGCGGCGGCGCGGCTGCTGGCTGGCGGGCAGGGCAAGCAAGCGGCGAGCTGGCTGGCGGCAGCGGCAGCGTGGCTGCAAGCTGGCGGGCGGGCAGCGGATCAGCAGCGAGCTGGCTGACGGCGGCAACGGTGCAGCGACGGGCCGACGAGCAGGCCGCGAGCAGGCTGCCGTGGGCAAGCAGGCCGGCAGCGAAGGGGCGAGCGAGCTGGCGGCGCATGGGCGGCAGCACGCTGGTGAGCCGGCGGTGAGCAGTAGGCGCGGCGCAGCGAGGAATGGGCGGGCAGGCAGACGCGAGCAGGCGCTGGGCAGCACAGGCTGGCGCGGGCAGGCGCTGGCTGGCGCTGGTTGGCGACGAGCGCGCGAACGATCTACGAGGGGCGGGAGGGGGAGGGGGGGGGGGGGGGGGGGGGGGGGCTAGGGGTGGCACGAAGCGGCTAGGAGCCGCTAGGGGCAGCTAGGGGTGACACGAAGTGACTTAGCTAGGGGCGGAAGCATGGGTAGGTGGGACCTAACCTAGCTCTAGATGCCATGTTAAGATAGCGTGAAAGGTGGACTAGGAAGAGGGGGACAGGAGATACAGATGCAAAGTGTTGTCCCCTCTAACAGCTGTCCTAGCTAAGTTATAACAAACATATCTAACCTAGCTAGATATACAAATATGTTTGCTGACACCCATCTCTTCATTTAATAGCATCAGATGCAAAGCAAAGCCATTGGGCATCAACCCGTTATTCCTTCCATATGTAGGTACGTGTTTGTAACATCACTGTCACACCACCATGCATCATCATCATAAGTATCTATCGCACGGCCTAACCGTACCAAGTGCCCTTGTTAGCCAAATTTTCTACTGCTCCTGTCTTCGCACCCCCCGGCTCATGAACGTTGCTGTCCTTTCACAACAACCCCTATACACTTTCTTCCCGGCCCTCCAACCGAGGTTGATTGTTTTCAGCAATTGATACCGTTTGAAACAGGGCCTCACATTGGTTTTGGGGTACCTTGATTGTTCAGCCCCCTCTCCCCCCCACCACCCTCCACCCCCCCCCCCCCCCCCCCCCCCCCCCCCCCCTCATTTCCTTGATTTTTCGTGGCCTCTTGAAATTTTGTCACTGAGTATGGTTGCACACTAGAATGACGCTACACTAAGGCTCTAGCAATTATTCATAACAAACGTAGCATAAACAGGATCTACTCAAGCACCCTCCTCCTCCACCATACTACCATGCTCTACTCCAGGGATGCCTTCAGCGAGTTCTTTCCCCTTGCTGCTCTTTTGGGACCTGCTCTGTGGGGCCCATCTATAAGGCTTCCTTTTCTTGTAGGCCCTCCAGAACTTAACCACAACATTCCATTCCGGTTCGTAATCTAACAAGCTCATGCACATCAAGTCTCCTAGGCGAGAGTCCTTCAAGCTACCCTGCAGCCATGTTTTAATAATGTTATGGCCATAGAACTCGCACTCCTACCCTAGTGTACTCAGAGGAAGATCTGTCGTTGCGCACCACAGCTTGACAAGGTTGGGGTTAACTGCTCTCCTAGTCCAATGTCTTCAGGATAGTCATGAGGCCAGTGAAAAATCTTCTCTCACTCTTCGGCAGCACTGCAATGACGGGGGTGAAATGGGGAACCTCCTTGACAGCCGCCTGCTTGTCTATGCCTGTCAAGGAGGGGGGGGGGTAGTGAAACAATCGTGTTAGTCTTGGGTTCTTGAAGCTTGAGAATGTCACAAAAGAGAAGACTGCAATTTGAAAGAGTGAGCCTCACTAGATAAGACCTCTTCAACTTCCCTTTCATGGTACAAGAGGACAAGGGAATGGAACCACTCGAGGCATTGCTTGATCTTGTCACACCTGCGGCCATTGGTCGACACATAACAGCATCACACCACTCAACTGCTTCAGGTCTCCTAGCCCCTTATCCAAGTTGTTGACCATGCACACCGTGACACAGTCATCGTACGTGCCCTCGCATGGGTAGCCTATGTCCTTCTCATGCAGGATGAAGATGAAGCGCCGCGCGTGGCCGTCTGAGTCGACGCCCTCAATGGTGATGCGCTGCGTACCAAAAGGGTCGTGATGGGTGAAGAACTCCATGAGCCGGTCTTTTGGGCCCCCTTTGAAGTCGTCGCCATAGTCGACGTAGAGGCTTAAGAGTAGGGAACTCATGCAGACCATGGACGACTGGACGGTAGAAATGTCCGGCTGCAAGGAGGGGATGGAACAACAGGAAGGCAAGAGGAGGTGCCAGTCCTACTGTTTAAAAATGAGACACAACATGGTTACTTGACGCTCCTGGAAGATCTTGTTGGGCGTGTTCATCTGCTCAAGCACATCCACAAGAAACATTAGGAGAAACTAGAAATGGTAGCTAATGACAATGGGTGTGAAGCCTATCATCCGTGAACTCAGAGAGCATGACCACGATTGCCGGCAGAACCTTCACCAACCGCTGGATGGTTTCCTCATAGGAGAGCCACCTAACGTAATGGATACGCAGGCTCCAGCGCCATCTCGAGGAAGACATCCATAAGCTCGAGAAAAAGCTGGTGCCACGGTCCCAAGCATCCCTGGAACTCTGCGAGCTCTTCGATGACATCTTCGATCATCTTGGAGGTAGGGAGATCCTCGGCCACCGCTTTGGCTGCCTGTGCCTCTCTGCGCGAAGACATGCATAGAACAAGAATAGATGGCAGCAGTGTTAGATGTCTCACCAAGTCAAGGGTATGAAATTCTTGCTTTTAGGCTGAAATAAGCACACAAGTGACTGCTCACCGATGCGCTATGCAGTGGTAGGAGATGAGGTGGGGAATGACGATTCAAAGAAGAGTCACAAGACCTGACTTCTGTGCTTATGCTTGAGATCCGGCGGAGATCCACTCCGATGGCCTGAAGGTGGGAGAGCAGCAGCGCGAGAAAAGAAGCAGC
Organism: Closterium sp. NIES-67; assembly: GCA_027943415.1. Classification (NCBI taxonomy): domain Eukaryota; kingdom Viridiplantae; phylum Streptophyta; class Zygnematophyceae; order Desmidiales; family Closteriaceae; genus Closterium; species Closterium sp. NIES-67. Next base: position 87,593 of record BQMB01001223.1, on the reverse strand, counting down.
ATCCACCTTGTCAACTGTGAGAAGAGCCAGGTACTCGGTGACCACACGACGCTCACGGAGAAAGGTCATGAGCATGATCATGTGCTTCCCCCGGCACCTGTCTGTGCTCTCATCCAAGTTGAGCCCGATAAATGGGCTCCGCAGAAGGTGCTCCAATTGAGTTGTCTGAAGCCATATAGCCGTGGACTGCGTGAATTCTTTGAAGCCGTATTTGCAAACATTGAAAATGAAGGGAGTCAGAATGATCGTATTAATTAAAATTGCTCTTGATCAAATAGTTTATCAGCTCACAAGTTCAGGTAGGTGCCGTAACTATCCTCGGGGACGTTCTTGCAGAACCGAGAGGCAAGGTAACAAGCGAACGTGATCCAAGTCTCCGTAGGTTTGTTCGTCCTGCAGCAGTGGTAGAGAGAGTCAATAAGCGCTGCCAGCCATTCCCACTCCAGATCTGCAGCACGGGGATTCCGGTCGATCCTTGTCTGCGTCGTTGCCTCTTGCCACAAAGCAGCCTGCTTCCCGTAGGCGAGATGATGCTTCCCAGTGCCGAAGTGTCTGGTGAATGCTTACGTCTAGTTGTCCATGAAACCAGCGCCGCGGCGACCGCTCTTCCCTGAGAGACCTGCATGGTCCATACACAGCTGACGCTTAAAGGCCGGGAGGCCTTCTTCAGACTTGACAAGCAAAAGCCAAGGAAAAGTCTCACTCCACTTTGTCTTGTATTTAATGAGAGCCTCCGCGAACAGCTCGGCTGGAGTTCTTGCCTTCTCCTTAGTCGTCAGGGTGTCTTCCTCAAACTTGTCGTCGTCGGATGCGGGGGAGGAAGGGAAAAATAGTTTACGAGGCTGTTTACAGGAGAACAGCCTGGCGGTAGCACGTAGGGCGCTTCTCAGGTCCAGCCATGGCCGACGGGCGCTCGACAGGAGCAGTCGCGGAGGGATCGAATCTAGGATCGAGGAGATGCTCTACAGCTACAGCGGATAAGGAATCACTACCGGTGTGATTGACTGGCCCCTTGACACTGAGACGAGAGGTTCCTCTTACAGGCATGTGAGTAAATCTAGACAACGTTGATAGCAGCAGATCCAGCCCCGTGGTGAGGTCTGTACGTTGGCCGCTGCCTCATCGCCATCGGCGGTTTCCCCTTCGATTGGCTCTACCATGGTGGGGTGAGACACAAACTTTCAAAGAGTTAGAAGATTGAAGGGGAAAAACGCTAGACAAAGGAGGGGATAGCTGGGGGCGATGGAAAAATACAACAGCACTAGAAGAAGAAGAAGAACCAGATGGAGGTTGCTTGAAGGAATGGACAGGAACGCGGCTCGGTCACCTTGCCTGTATGCGAGAGGTTTTTGGTGAGCAATATCTTATAAGAAGGCATGGCACCTTCTAAGGATGTGGGATCATCTACTGGATCCCCAGGTGTTGGCACCTTCTTAGCACCACTGGTCACTAAGCTTCAAACAGAGGCAGCAACTACTCAAGGTGCAATAGCTGGTGCATCCGTAAATCCAACAGCAGCTCCTTCGGGCTTTGACCCGAACGTCATGGAGCGGTTCTTCACCTTCATGTCATAGCTCGAGCAACGTTCTTCAGTACCCGCTTCATCGGTCAACAGTAGTGTGGCGCCCATGAGCATGGACTCAAATTTCTACCGAAGGGCAATCAGCAGCCAATTCAACACCCACTTCGTCTTTCGCCACCAGGATCCTTCAGCTTTCTGCCGACTCGATAGCCTGCAACAGCATATGAAGTAGAAAATATTTCGGATAAGATTCTTCAATTACGAGCCCAGATTGGAAACATTCTGAAATTGAAGACATATTTTCCATTCAACAGGCAAGATTTCTGTTCCCGGAGCTTCGAGTTCGAGCTCATGATGAATTGAGCTCAGGTCTTAGGATTCTTCACGGGTACCTACAAGTATCCATAAAATGAGACTTATAGAGAAAAGGAGCAGTACACTTATCAGTCGTTAATGGCCTACACCATTCTTATCCGAAATTTACGATATCGCCAACTGAGCAACACATCATCCAAACCTATAGGAGATATGGGAATTCAGCAGAATTCATGTGGTGTCATCTCAAGAGCATGTATCAGGCGTCCGACAGTATGACATAGAGTCGACTAATGGTGCAACTTACAATAATACAGATGAAATATGGGGAGAAGGGAATGGCATATACGAATCGCTTTTTGCGAAGTGGAAATAAATTATTTGAGAAAGCCTTTGTCACTGTTGTCCTCGCTGAACAGCTCGTTCACTTCTCCGCGCCAACGGGGATGATCTCCGGGGTGCAACTATGTGCCGAACTTCATGTCGAACAATAGGATATGGACCTGTTTAAAGAAAGAAATGGGAAGAAGAGCAGTCAGCTAGCCTTTGACTCTTACAGTGGCGGAAAGTATTGTCCACATGTTTGTGACTTCGAGGAATTTTGCCATTTTAGGGGGGTTATCGACATTAAGCCTTAATCTTTTGGTGTGTCTAGTGTATGTAGGTTGGGGTAAGGCTCTACGCCCATGCCTTACATCTCACGAAGATATTGATGTTTACAACAAATAACAGAAATTAACAATCATGGTACATGTGGACAATTATTGCCAGGCGCAAGCAGCAAGTTACATCAACCCCAAACTAGTACCTAGTCCACCGCCCTTTCGTCTTAATCACCGCCCTCACCCTCCTGGGCATGCTTTCCACTGGGTGGGTGCACACATCCGTCGGGATCTTCTCCCATTCCTCCTGCACACACTCCCAAAGGTCCAGCATACCAGTGGGAGGCTTCTCGTGCTTGGCCAGCTGCCCCTTGAGATGAGCCCATAAATGCTCCAGTGGGTTGAGGTCGGGTGAGGAAGATGGCCACTCTAGCACCCCAAACTCTTGCTCACTTAGCCAGTCCTGCACGATACGCGACTTGTGCTTCGGGTCGTTGTCATGCTGGAAGATAGTTTCCGAGGGTGTAAGCTGGTAAAACTCAATCATACTATTGAGCTCGTCCTGCAGTATACTCAGATAGAGCGGTCCGTCCATCCTACCATCTATTTGGACATGAAACCCGCGCCATCATACGACATGCACCCCCAAATCATCAAGCAGCCGCCCCCGTGTTTGACGGTTTGCTTGATTTGGTGGCTTTGGAGGGCAGCACCTTCGCAAACCCAGGCATAGGAGCGTCCGTCGGAAGCAAATCGATTGATCTTGGTCTCATCCGACCAGATCACCCGCTTCCAATCGTCAACCGTCCAGTCGGCGTGGGCACGGGCCCATTCTAGCCTATCGCGTAGGTTTTTTCGAGAGAGTCGCGGCTTCTTGGGCTGCTGGTTGGCGACAAGTCCACTGCCATTCAACGCATTACGCACCGTCGTAGGATGCAGCGTGATGCCATGCTGCATCTTGACCATCTTCGCCGTGTGAGCGGAGGTTTTGGCCTCCCCGCTAGTAATCGACCGAACTATGCCGCAGCGAATTCTCTTTGTCACTAAGCGAGGGCGACTGGTTGAGGGCATCGTAGGACGCACTACATCGCGGCTAGAATCTTCAATCGTCTTAAGTCCATAATCGTGAACCGTGCTTTTGCCCACGCCTAGCTATTTAGCGATTCGACGAGTGCTGTACCCCCTCCGCAACAGGGTAATGATCCGTGAGCGGCTCGCCTCATCTATCGGTTTCATGATAGCCTAATCGTCGCAGCGGTCCTAGCCTATCTCCTGACTACTCGATAGTCGCGAGGGAAAGTAAGTAGAAAAGCGAGGTTAGGAAATAGATCTAGTATGCTGCTGAGAATGAACTGTCCGGATGCACCCACGTGAACGAAATCACGTCCTCGGTAAAAAATCGACCCCTATAAAACTGAAACCAGCATCCGTCACATACAGTACAGTACTACTGTATAGCCAATGCCGAAATTTGATTCGTAAATAAAACTAGAAGGCACCAAACCGGTACGAGAAATGTTTTAAGGCAATTATCCGGGCAATACTTTCCGCCAGTGTATATCAGACAGCACGACACGTATCTCCTTATTGTCACTTCTACCACACGTCGGACATTCTCAGATGAATAGTCCTCGACTCTAGCAGCAGCGACACCTCCAACCAGTCATTCCCTCCGATTCCCAGGCAGCATCCACCCAACCACTGTCTCCTGCTTCTTCTTGATCTGCACATAGCACTCGAAACGTGGTCCTCAAAACAGATTCTTGTGTGTCGGAGTCTCCACCTACCTATGATGCTGATGAGATTCCGCCCATGCCGAATCAGGGTCACCTTCAACCAAAACCCACGTATGTCAATATCGCTCGTCATGAACCATCCAGACATGACACTTGAATCTTGGATAGTTGCTGCGGCCAACATATGTCTTCTTTCGCATGCTTTGTCTAGTGATACATGTCATATGCCTTGTATGCTTATGCCTTTGATGCAACGTAGTACTCTATAAGTAATTTATCCTTATAAACCGCTCCTTGTAAGCACCGTACACCCGTGTCATGTCAACCGTTGTCCGTAACGGTCAATTCATGTAATATTTCCGACAGCCAATCAGCATGTTGGGTGTGATTCGAAATGACGAGTTTCAATGGTGGGCGAGCGGAAACTTTTAGTTTGTGTCAGATTCGTCAACCAATGCGCGGTGCCGGATCTACATCATTGGGAGGAGATTCGGTGGACCACTAGCCCAGCCAGTTATGGGCCTCCACGTCTGGCGCACAAAATCCTTTCGAAATATCTCTACAGTAGTACGTCTGTGTTGTCACCCGATTGTAGTCGGGGGGGTGTTGTTTCCAGTTGCGCAACACAGGCAAGTTGCACAACAAGGTCTAGTTCCAATCTTTCTCAACTTTTGTCAAGATAGAAATGCAAACATAAACGTCTCGTCCGTGTTCATGATAGAGCGCGATGAATTTTGTGAGAACATATGAATCCTGAGAAGACACGCGTGCGACCAGGTGCGCGACACATGATCGCAGTATACGCCAGCACCGCCGACCATGAACAGTTCATAAAATCCAAGGCTTAAAACCCTTGTCAACTGTATGGTCCCATCTACCCGTAGCGTACCGCCATTATTCCATGTAAGGGAAATGTCTCGGGTCGCGCCGCGGGTCTCAGGGGAATATGACCTGTAGTGCTGCTTGAGTTTTGAAGTCATCATCACTGTTGCGAAAAAATCAGTACCTGCAGCTGCAGTCCTTGGAGATGAATGTCATTTTGCAGCTATCACGGGTGCTGATTGTTGACAACCTTAGCTGCGTCAGCCAGTTGATACTGAAAGACATTCACCTGGACTGTGATAATGATGAGAGAAAGTTTTGGTTATTCCACGAAAAAGGGGGGATTATTCATCAGCAAAGCAATACTAAATTTTGCAGTATTCGTGCTCAGCTTCGTACCTGATTGCAGCATAGAAGACAGCGACAGAATGATGTCGTTCACGACTTGGACGCATCCTCTAGATCTGGATCCAGAATTTAGTCTAACTGGCTTCCGATATTCCAGCACAATTCCTGAAGCAGAAAGAACAAGAACATTAGTAGTCGTTGCTGGTGCAACCGTACCTGAGGGACCTACGACTGAGGAAGGGCAGGGGGAATCTGAGGAAACAACAAGCTGTCCTTCAATTGTTTCAGTCTCTATCGAGCTGCCGTTGACAGAAGCAGAGCAATTATGTTTAACGGCTCGCGCTGAACGTCGCAATAACTCGACCTTCTTTGCTTTGTAAGCCAACTCCGACTTGTACCAGCGACCTGCAGGTCACAAAGCCAGTGAAGACACTTGGCATCAGCGGTTAGGGCATCCTGGAAACACTACCTTGTTGCATACCATCAGCGCTGGGGTGCTCAACAAAGACGCCTTGCTTCTTTCTGACGGCCGTGAGCTTAAAAAAACCACTCCCACTCCCCTCCGCCCCACTCCCCCTCCCCCTCGTCGTTTCTCGCTTGAATTTTTATGCTCCATCTGTTTCTCTCTCTACTCATCCACTCTCTCCTCTTCCCAGCTCCTAAACCCGAAACCCTGCCCTTCCCTCTTCCCATTACTCCCTTGTGCCATATCTGCATAACCCAAACCCCACTACTCCTCTGCTACCGTCCTATACCCCCATCCTCATTCCTGCGTTTCCCCATCTCCCCATACCCCCTTCCCCCCACCCCACCCCTCCACGTGACTGTGCACAGCGCAGGGAGGGCAGCGCCATGGCAGCAGTGGTGGTGGCAGCACACCGCTACGACAACTATCTCTTCCCCGCCACCACCTCGACACCCTCCCTGCATCCTTGTGAGGTCGCCCTCCGCCCTACGCCCTCCTCCCCACGCCCCCCGCCCCCCGCCCCCCGCCGAGCTCGCTTCTTACCTCCGCCACCTTTTCAGTTGTTAGTTAGTTTTCTCGCTGCTTGCTAGCTCGCTCACGCCGCTGTAACCCACCAATGTTACACCGCGCCCCCTTCCCCTGCTCTTTCGTTTCCGGCTCTCTGTTGAATCATTCACTCTAGTGCAACCTCCCATCCAGCCCTTGCCACCTTGCTTCCTCAGCTTCTCCTTCACAACCCCACATTGCCTTTCCTCTCTGCAGTCCCCTTCTCTCCCCATGCCCTCCCTCCCCCTTCTCAGATCACATTCACCAACACGTGTGGGCAGCGGGCCATCTCTCAGTTGCACATCATCATTGCTGGCCCGTTTCGCTCCTACATGCGCATGCCTTGCCTTGAGGTCACAGGCTGGGACGGGAAAAGCCAGTTGGGTTTCTTCAAGGTAGGATCCCTTCATGCCGTTTATCGCACATCGACCAAGTGCGATAGGCGAGCGTTATGGAACAGACTTATACTTGCTCTCTCCCCCACCCACTTCGTCTCTCCCTCCCTCACCTCCCTTCCACAGGAGAGTCCCCATCCTCCAACCTTCCCCATCTCCAGCTAATCATCCATCGCAGTTCTAACTCCCAACTCCAGCCATGTTCCATCTCCCCTCCCACGTCCTCCCTGTCAACTTGTACATATGTTAGTATGTAAAAGTTATAGGCTAGATAGGTGTATTTTCTTAGAGGGTACAACTCCAACCCTATATTTCCCATGTTCACCCTTGCTTCTAGTTCATTCTCGTATTCTAACATGGTATCATTGTAGGTTAGGTCCGCCCACCCGCTTCCGCCCCTCGCCTAGCCTACCGCCCCATCGTACCCTACCCTACCGCGCCCCGCCGGCCCCTAGCGCGCTAGCTGCCCCCTAGCGCACCCTGCTGCCCCTAGCGTACCAGCCGGCCCCTTAGCGCCTTGCCGGCCCCTCCTCGGCCTCGCACAGGTACTCAACGGGCCTCCCGCCTTACTCAACACACAGGTACTCCGGCGAGGAGACCGGGCGGGAGGCCGAGGAGGGCCCGAGGCGCGCAGGGACCGAGGCGCGTAGGGCTGGCAGGGCGCAAAGGGCAGGCGGAGTGCTGGGGCGCCAGTGGCGCGGGAGGGCCAGTGGGCGCTCGAGGAGCCGAGGCGCACGAGGGGCCGACAGGGCGTGCGAAAGGCCAGGAAGGTGCGGGAGGGGCCGGCGCGTAGAGAGGGGCTAACTAGGCACGAGGGACCGGCTAGCGCAAGGGGCCGGCGGTGTGCGAGAGGGGCCGGCTAGCGCACGAGGGGCCGGCGGTGCGCCAGAGGGGCCGGCTAGCACACGAGGGGCCATGGTGCGAGAGAGGGGCTGGCTAGCGCGAGGGGCCGGTATGATGCAAGGGGCCGTCGCGGCGCGCACTGGGCCGGCTAGGCGAGGAGTCAGCTAGGCGCGGGGTGGGCTAGGCGCGGGGCCGGCTAGGCGCGGGGGCCGGCTGGTACGCTAGGCCGTTGAGTACCTGTGCGCCCATTGAGTACCTGTGCCTGTGTCTCTGTGCCGCTGTGTCCATGTGCCACTATGCCGCCGTGCCGCTGTGCCACCGTGTACCTATGCCGCTGAGGCTGCACGATGGCGGACGCCGTACTTCGTCTGGACGCGGATGGGCACGCGATTGACTTCGCGGCCTGGCTTGTCAATCTTCGCCGGCATCTGACAGGTCAGTGCCAGGATGGGCACTCCCTGGCTATGCATGTTCATGGATTGCTTCCGCGGCCCCCCACCCCTGTTCCCCTCCCTGCTGACCCCACCACTGCTGAGAGTGAGGTCTTTGCTGCTGCTTCGCTCGCTCACGCTGTCTGAGATTCTCGTGATGCTGTAGCGCAGCTCGCCATTAGTCATGCGCTTCATCTGTTTGAGCGTCCGCGCTTCACTGCCGTCGCGAACGCCAAGGACTTTCTAGATGCCGTAGTTGGGCGCTACTCCACACCCGCCTCTGCCTCCGCTGACCGTTTAATCCTCACCATGCTATTCTCCGATCTATCCGCCTTCCCCACTATCGCTGACCACGCTACTCACCTCCGTGCACTAGAGACTAGCTACTGCGCTGCTACCACTGCCGCCCAGCTCACTGCCTTCTCCCCACCGTTCTGTGCTACCCTGTACCTTATTGCCATGTGTTTGCATGACCGCTTAGCCATTGCCCGTGACCACTTCCTTAGCCAACACCCTGGTGACCTCACCTTGACCGCCTTTGTCACTGCCCTCTCTGAGATAGAGACACGCCAGCGCACTATCGCTCAGTTGAGCGGTGTTGCGGCGGTCCCTATCTTTCAGGGCTGTGCTCCCTCCCAGTGCACATACGCTGACGTTTCCGCAGCCATCGCTACAGCTGCTCCTGCCATTAAGACCGCAGTGGTGACCTCCCCGCAGCAGCAGCGACAGCGTCAGGGCCGCCGCGGCCCCAAGGGAGGGCGTGGTGGTGGTGCTGGTGGTGGAGGTGGTGGGGGTGGAGACAATGGTTTGAACGAGGGGGCTGGGGCAGGTGCCCAGGAGCAGCAGCAGCCGCAGAAGATGCAGCAGCAGCAGTCGCAGCCGTGGGCCCGCCGCCTCCCCCCGGGGTGGCCAGGAGTCCCTGAAGGTGGTGGCCGCGGTGGTGGTCCTCGCAGCTCGGCGTCTACCGACGGCTTCGGTGCTGTGGGCTGCCAGTACCAGCTTCAGACCAGGCCTCTCCGTGGCACTGTGTGCCGCCGCCCGCACCCGACCGCCCGCTGCTTTCGCCGCCTCGACGACCTCTTCCGTCGGCCGCTTCGGCCCGGCCCCGGACCTCCCTGACTAGCCCAGTCTGCTGTGCCACGGTGTGCCTATTTTTGACTAAGACATGGATCAGTTTAGTTCTGCCCTGCATTCTCTGTATGCTGACGCTTCTAGTGTGTCCATATCTTATTGCCCTATATTCTCTAGCTTAGGCGTGCACCTGTGTGTAGTACAGACACTCCTGCTGCATCAGGCGTAGGACCGCTTGCTTTGTCTAGCCTAGGCTCTACCCTTGCTCCTCCTTCGTCCTCCACTACCCCTTTGCTGTCCTTCGCATTTGACTCCGGTGTGTCTGCCTGCTTCTTCCGCGACCACGCTGCGCTTACGCCGCTTGCCGCACCTGTTGCTGGCGCACTTGCTGACCCCTCCTCTGGTCCTGAAGTTGCTCGCAGCTACACTACCCTTTCCTGCCCAGTGGTGCCCTCGGGTTCCCTCACAGGCCTGCACATCCCCTCGTTCTCCCAAAACTTAGATGGTGTCGGCTGTCTTCAAGACCTCGGCGTAACCACTACGTTCCCGGGTCACGAGCAGTACGCCGTCTGTACCGAGGCTGCCTCAGGCTCTCCCCTTGCGATGTTCCCCCAAGACCCGGTGTCTGGCCTGTTTATGCTGGACACTGCTTCCCCCCCGGGTGGACCATCCTCCCCCGGTCCTGCATCTACCCAGGTCGCCACTGCGTGCTCGTGTCGGTCACTCACTCACCCGTCGCTTCTGTGGCACCACTGCCTAGGTCACCCCGCACTCCCACGTCTGCGTCACATCTCCTACCACTGTCTCATCCTAGGTCTCCCTGCGTTGCTTCCTGCCCTTCTGCCCTCACCTGCGCCGCCGTGCACGCCCTGTATCGAGGGCCGGTTGCGCCATGCTCCCCACTCCTCCGCGCTTCGTCCTGCCACCGCACTCCTCCAGACCTTGCACGTGGACGTCTGGGGCCCAGCCCCCGTCCCTAGACCGCGTCGCGAGCGCTACTTTGTAGAGCTCGTTGACGACTTTACGCGCTACACCATGGTGTTTCTCTTGGAGCGGAAAGCCAACGTGCCTGACGTTCTTATCCCGTGGGTCGTAGCTGCGCGCCTCCACCGCGGTCTCCCTGTGTTGTGTCTCCACTTCAACCGTGTCGGCAATTTTGCCTCTGGTCGGCTTGGAGAGTTCTATCATGAGGAGGGCATCACCTAGTTGTACACCCTACCAGACTCCCCGCAGCAGAATGGGATCGCTGAGCAACGCATCACTTTGGTCATGAAGGTGGCTCGTACCTCCATGATTCATGAGGGTTTCGCTGACCCTTCTCAGGACCGGGTTCCTTGGTGACGCGTCCGTGTTCCACGTCTGAGGCTACCTTGGTCACGTTCGTGCCTCTGGCACGGACAAGCTCACTGCCTGTACTATCCCCTGTGTCTTCCTTGGTTTCCCCCTTGACTCGTCTGACTTGCACTTTTACCACCCACCATCTCACCGCATCTTACGCTCCCGTGACGCCACTTTCAACGAGTCTGTCTCCTTTTACCACCACTGTCCCCACCGAGGTCTCTGGTTTCCCCTCCCCTGTTTTTGGTTCCCACTCCCCCGGTAGCCCTCGCTCCCCACCCTCCCCGTCCTGCTCCCTCTGGTGTGTCTCACGTCACTCCCCTCCCGTCGGTTGTCCCGGTTGAGGAGTCGGTTGACTTTGGTGGCCCTGCGGCGCAGTTCTCGCTGCCTGTCTCTCCCCCGGTGTCTCCTCCTCCGCCGTCGCAGTCGCCGCCGCCGCAGCAGCCATCGCCGCCGCCGTAGCCGCCACCGCCGTCGCAGCAACAACAGCCGTTCCTGGACTCTGGGGTGCTGGCATTGAGGAGGGTGCTAGCCCTGGGGTTCGTGTCGTGGCTTGTCCCGGCGGGCTCAGGGGTGGCACCACTGCTAGAGAGGGTTCTCGCTCTGGGGGTGCTCGTTCAGGGGGTGCTGGAGTGGAGTGTTCCAGAGGTAGCCGCGCAGTAGGCGGTCCAGGTGTCGGCGTCGAGCAGCAGTAGCAGCAGCAGACGCCGCCAGTGTCCGCCCTTCGCCAGCTCAGCCTTCCCTCCCCTGACCATTCGCCTGTGCCTCTACCGCTGCCTCCTCCCCTTCCGGTCCACAGTCCTGTGTTTCCTCCGCCGGACTTGTCCCCGGCCCATTTCCCACCTCGTTCCCCTCCGGTTACTCCTCCTCTGTTCTCTGACCCGACGCCTTCGTCTCACGTTTGGTCTCGCCGTCCCTTTCGTGCTCATCCTGTCTCTCCTGTTCCGCATTCTCACCCTTGTTCCCACGCGGCTCTCCTCCCCTCCAGCATTCCCCTCCTCCGTCGTCGCTCGCTGTCACACTTCCCCCTCTGTCTGACAACCTTCGTGCTGCTCGTCCTCTTGTTCCTCGGGTCCTTGCCTCCCTCCTTACCGACCCGTCTGTCCCTCTCTCGAGTCTTGACGCACTTGTCGCTGCAGTCACTGACATTGCCTCTACCCACCGCCTTGACTACGCCACCGCTCTGGTCTCTGACCCTGTCCGTCCTCCGTCCGTCGGGGCTGCTCCTGCCCTTGGCAGTGACGTCCTAAAGGACAGGCAGTAGGAGCTTGCTTTCCTGTCTGAGGCTGCTCCCCATCTCTGTTCCATGCTGCTAGTCCCTGAGGGTGATCCAGACGCCTTTGACATCCCGACCCCTTGCACTTATGCTGAGACGACCTTGGGACCCTGGGCCTCTCAATGGATAGCTGCCATGGAGCAGGAGATGGCATCTTGGAGATCCACCAGCACCTTCGTCGACGCAGTTCCCCCACCTGAGGTGAACGTAGTCGATGGCCGGTGGCTCTTCAAGGTGAAGCGCCCCCCTGGAGAGCCGCATGTATTCAATAGGCGCTACGTGGCTAGAGGCTTCACTCAGCGAGAGGGGGTGGACTTCTTTCAGACCTTCGCCCCTACCCTGAAGATGACTACTCTTTGGGCGTTGCTACATGTAGCTGCACTGCGGGACTACGAGCTCCACTCCCTCGACTTCTCTACTGCTTTTCTTCAGGGCAGCCTACACAAGCAGGTCTACCTGCGCCGTTCTCAGGGCTTCACCGGTACCTTCCCTCCTGGGACCCAGTGGCTCCTCCGGCGCCTGGTCTACGGCCTGCGAGAGGCATCCCATGAGTGGCAGGACACGCTGCGTGCTACGCCAGCTTACTTGCAGTTCTTTCCGTTCCCTGCAGATCCCTCTCTCTTCATTCGTGCTGGCCAGACTCCGTTCTTAAACCTTGTCTACGTAGACGACCTGGTCTTTGCTACTGCAGACAGATATGCGCTGGCCTCCGTGAAGGCCAAGCTGCTGAGGAGACACACCTGCTCCAGGGACAGAGCAGCGCGCACCATCACTCTCACACACCCACACTTGGTGCGCCAGGTCCTTCAGAGGTTTGGTCTTCAGTTCTCCCCCGCACAGCCCACACCTCTACCAGTAGACCACAGGCTCTCAGCTCCAGTTCATGAGGAGTCAACAGAGCCCAGTGGTCCCTACGCGGAGCTCGTGGGTTGCCTCATGTACCTGATGAATTGCTCTCGTCCTGGTCTCGCATACCCTCTCAGCATCCTGGCTCGCTTCGTGGCCACAGGCAGACACCGACCACAGCACTAGTTGGCTGCTAAGAGGGTTTTGCGTTATCTAACGAGTACATCGGGCATGGGGCTAGTGCTGGGAGGACGCATGCCAGTGGTCCTTACTAAGCACACAGACGCTTCTTGGCCAGACGACGCTGAGACCGTCAGGTCCTCCCAGGGCTACTGCTTTAGCCTTGGTTCGTGTGCCATCTCGTAGAGGTCCACTCGCTCCTCGTTAGTTGCCCAATCTAGCTGTGAGGCTGAGATCTACGCTGGTGCCATGGCGGCACAGGAGCTCAGCTAGCTGATCTTCTTGTTCGCCGACTTAGGTGAGCGGCCTAGCTCTGCCCCGGTTCTATACGCTGACAACAGGGCTATGATCCTCCTGTGTCAGGAGCCATGACTTGAGGGCACAGCGAAGCACATCCAGCTGCAGTACTTCCTCCTGCACGAGCTACAACAGCGTCGTCAGGCCAGCGTAGTACACTTGGCCTCTGGTGCCAACACGGCTGATATCTTTACGAAGGTGCTTGCGCCTAAAGATCATCCGCGGCACTGCTTGCAGCTTGGTCTGGTTCCTGTAGACTCTTACTTGCTAGGACCATGATAATGTGCTCCTCTATTTTTATACCTTCCAGACTGGCCTTGTGGCTTCTCTTCCAGTGGCCGGACTAGTAGTGTCACCCTGAGGTGCGCGTTTCTTGCTCATCACTACCCCTCATCTAGCCTAGGGGGTGTGTCAACTTGTACATATGTTAGTATGTAGAAGCTATAGGCTAGATAGGTGTATGTTCTTAGAGGGTACAACTCCAACCCTATATTTCCCATGTTCACCCCTGCTTCTAGTTCATTCTCGTATTCAAACACTCCCTTCCCCGGGCCTGTGCGTCGTCATCGGGCCAGTGGCCTCAGTCAAGATCAACAGCACTATCAGCAGTGGCCGACTTGTAGCACAACACCATTCATGCAACTGCCTTCTCACTGTTAAATTATATAAGTTATTATATAAGTGCAGGCTTGGTAGATGTTACTGAACATTACTGTATAGGGTACAACACCCCTCCTTGTATCCCCCTCTCTTCTTTCCTAACCCTCTTTTCTCTTTCCAACTTTCCTACCCTAAAACCTCACGCCATTTCCATGGCTCCTCCTCCTACCTACAGTGGCGGAATAAATTGCCCGGATGTTTAACACTTTGAAACGTATCGCTATGCCACACATGTTTCGAAAATAGTAACACCCGTTTTTTGCCATTCCGTTACAAGGTTTCCGAGTTCTGCTTCAACCGTTTCTTGCTTGGCGCGATTGTGACACAACCTGAAAGTGGGGTTGAAATTTACTCCTCGACTATCGATGCGGACATTTCCAACCGAGCGGAAGAGTAGATCTATTTCCCCCCCGTCACTCAGTGTGTACATCGTCACGCGCAACAGGTGCTGGCTTAGGAGTTAGTCTGGAAGCGAGCCTACGACCGCATCGCCATGAAGCCATTAACTGAGCGGAAGCGCGCGCGAATCATAAGCATGTTGCGTGTGGGGCATTCGACTAGGAAAATAGGCAAAGTTCTTGGAATAGGCAAGAGCACCGTGCACGATTACAGTTTGAAAGTGGCTGCCGAGACTAGTCTCGAGGAGGTGCGACCTACGATGCCTTCGGCCGGCCGCCCCCGCTTAATCACTACCCGTCTCCAGCGCGGAATAATACGCGCGATTACAAGCGGCGAGGCGAAAAGCTCTGTAGAAGCGGCAAATATGTTGTTGGAGAAGCACGGTCTCGCCGTAGGCTCGAAGACGGTCCGGAACTCATTACGATCCGCGGGGCTGATCGCCGTGCATCAGCCCAAGAAACCCAGGCTCTCACCGAAAAACATCCGAGATCGTCTCGACTTCGCGCGGTCGCATGCTGACTGGACACTGGAGGACTGGAAGCGGGTGATTTGGTCTGACGAGACAAAGATAAACCGCTACTGCTCCGACGGACGTGCGTACGCCTAGATTCGCGAGGGCACCAGCCTTCGGAGCCATCAAGTCCAACAGACAGTTAAGCATGGGGGCGGTTCTGTGAGGGTGTGGGGTTGCATGACGTATGAGGGGGTGGGGTTCATGTGCAAGATAGATGGCAGGATGGATGGGCCGCTGTATCGCAGCATCTTGCAAAATGAGCTCAAACAGACCATCGATTTTTTCAAGCTTTCCCCCTCAGAGGTCATTTTCCAGCACGACAATGATCCCAAGCACAGGTCTCGTCTGGTCCAAGACCGGCTTGGGGAGCAGGAGTACGCGGTACTGGAATGGCCGTCGTGCTCCCCGGACCTTAACCCGATTGAGCACCTGTGGGCACACGTGAAAAGGCAGCTGGGGAAGTACGAAAAGCCGCCAAGGGGAATGCTGGAGCTGTGGGAGAGGGTGCAGGAGGAATGGGACAAGATACCGGCGGAGGTGTGTGCAAACCTGATCGACAGCCTGCCGAGGAGGATCAAGGCAGTGATTCGGGCAAAGGGACGCTGGACTAGGTACTAGTTTCCGTAGAATCTAGTATGCTACTTGAATTCGGTACAAATTGTCCGGATGTTATCCTATGCTATGCTTAGGTGTTTAAGGACCATGTGTGGTACTACTTTGGTGTTTGGCAACTCGAGTGAGTGCTCTAACTGATCTTCTCAGCGTGTATGCACACCATACATTAAGGCTTAATGTTTATGCCGCTGCACTCATCAAAATGCCAAAAAAGGCTGAACATGTGGACAATTTAATCCGCCACTGTAGATCCTAACTTCAAGACATGGTAACAGAGCCGGTTCCCTTCCGGGCCTGCTCCCCTCGCTTCCGCCGCGCACTCCCTCCCCGTCATGCCGCGCTGGCCTCGTCGCACCGCGCTGGCCCTGTCAATCCGCGCTGGCCCCGTCGCGTCGCACGGGCCACGCTTCCGCTGCGTTTTCGTTCCCTGTTCGCCGCCGTCGCGGCCTTCCTACTGCCTGCCGCCGTGGCACCTTTTCCAAGTTGCCGCGGCGGCCCTTGTGCGCTGTCGTCCCAGCGTCGACGAGCAGCCGCGGCGACGACGCCACGCTGTGGTGGCGTCGTCGTGATGCCGTGGCTGTGTCGTCGGCCTGGTGTCGTCGCGCACCACATGCGTTGCTGCTGGATTTGCAGCCCGCCCGCGTGCCAGTAAGCGCCGCGCCAGCAATGGCGCCGCGCTGAAGATCTGAAGCCCCGCCCCCTTCCCCCTTTTCCTCTGTCCCCTCCTTTTCGCCACAGCCGCCGCCTTACTCTCGCCGGTTGTCCCCCTGTCGCGGAGTTTGGACACGCCGCCGGAAGGGCGGGGGCCGCTGCCGTTATCGCCGTTGTAAGCCGAAGCCGTCGCCGTCGCCGCTGTCGTCGTCGCAGGCATGTTGCCGCCGCACGCCCGTCGTCGCCGTCGCTGTCGCCGCTGCCGGGACGGCCGCCGTCGCCATCTCCAGGGCCTTGGGGTTGGCCCGTCTAGAGTAGTCGTGGCTGATGGGAATGGGGGTGCTAGGTTAGGGGGTGTGGGGGTGTGTGGGTCCTTGCTACCAAGCCTAGGGGGTGTGTTAAATTATATAAGTTACTATATAAGTGTAGGCTTCTTCTTGCCCCCTCTCTTCTTTCCTAACCCTCTTTTCTCTTACCAACTTTCCTACCCTAAAATCTCACGCCATTTCCATGGCTCCTCCTCCTACCTAGATCCTAACTTCAAGACACTCACCTCTAGATCCTCCGATGCTGTAGCCGCCTGCCTTCTCTTTGCCGGCACCAGTACCACTGGTTGTGTCTGACCTTCGGAGGATTACAGGGGCCATGCTGTTCAGCGTGGTATAGTTTGCACAATCAGCAATGATGTTTTCCTCCAAGGTTGCAGCAGAAAAATGTGTTAACGTAGAAACGAATTATTTACTAGAGGTGGAAACCTAGAACAAATACTAGTTGGTTGTACTCACTAGAAGCATACCTCAGTCTAGCCTATAACTTCTACATAGATAATATGTATAAGTTGACACACCCCCTAGGCTAGACAAGGGGTGAAACTAAACAAGAAGCAAACAGCTCAGGGCGGCACTACTAGTCCAACCACTGAGGCAGGGGTCTGGAGACCAGTCAGCAAGAATACAACCAAAACTGAAGCAAGCCAGGGTGGCACTACTAGTCCAGCCACTGGAGGTAAGGCCACAAGGCCAGTCTGACAAGCATATATAATAGAGAGTACACAATCAGGATCCTAACAGGGGAGCAGCTATAGGAACAAGACCAAGCTGTACACAGTGCCGCTGATGATCTTTAGGCGCAAGCGCCTTAGTAAAGATATCAGCTGTGTTGGCACCTGAGGCCAAGTGAACTACGCGGGCCTGGCGGCGCTGCTGTAGCTTGCGCAGGAGGAAGTACCGCAGCTGGATATGCTTCGCTCTGCCCTCAAGCCGAGGCTCCTGACACAGGAGTATCATGGCCCTGTTGTCAGCGTACAGGACCGGGGCAGAGCTAGGCCGCTCACCTAAGTCTGTGAGCAAGAAGGTCAGCCAGCGGAGCTCCTGTGCCGCCATGGCACCAGCGTAGATCTCAGCCTCACAGCTAGACTGAGCCACAGACGACGAGCGAGTGGATCTCCAAGAGATAGCACCCGAACCAAGGCTGAAACAGTAGCCCTGCGACGACCTGAGCGTCTCAGCGTCGTCTGCCCAAGAAGCGTCTGTGTGCCCAGTAAGGACCACTGGCCTGCGTCCTCCTAGCACTAACCCCATGCCTGATGTACTAGCAAGATAACGCAAAACCCTCTTAGCGGCAGACCAGTGCTGAGGTCGGTGTCTGCCTGTAGCCACAAAGCGAGCCAGGATGCTGAGAGGGTATGCGAGATCTGGGCGAGTGCAAGTCATCAGGTACATGAGGCAACCCACCAGCTCTGCGTAGGGGCCACTGGGCTCTACTGGCTCCTCAGGAACGGGAGCAGAGAGCCCATGGTCTACGGGTAGAGGTGTGGGCTGTGCGGAGGAGAACTGAAGACCGAACCTCTGAAGGACCTGACGCACCAAGTGTGACTGGGTCAGAGTGATGGTGCGTGCTGCTCTGTCCCTAGAGATCTGCAGGCCAAGATAGCGACGCAGCTCTCCAAGGTCAGTGCAGGTGTGTCTCTTCAGCAGCTCAGCCTTCACAGAGGCCAGTGCGTCCCTGTCAGGAGTAGCGAAGACCAGGTCGTCTACGTAGACAAGGATGTAGAACGGAGTCTGGCCGGAACGCACAAACAGTGAAGGGTCAGCAGAGGACGGAAAGAACTGCAGGTCTGCTAACGTGGCACGTAGCGTGTCGTGCCACTCGCGGGGAGCCTGACGCAGGCCGTAGACCGGGCGCCTGAGAAGCCACTGGGTCCCAGGAGGGAAGGTACCAGTGAAGCCCTGTGGTCGGCGCAGGTAGACCTGCTCGTGTAGGCTGCCCTGAAGAAAGGCAGTAGAGAAGTCGAGAGAGTGAAGCTCGTAGTCACGCTGTGCTGCTACGTGTAGCAGCGCCCGAAGAGTGGTCATCTTCGGGGTCGGGGCGAAGGTCTGGAAGAAGTCAACCCCCTCGCGCTGACTGAAACCTCTGGCCACGTAGCGCGCCTTGAAGACAGGCGGCTCTCCAGGGGGGCGCTTCACCTTGAAGAGCCACCGACCATCGACTACGTTCACCCCAGGCGGGGGAACTGCATCGACGTAAGTGCCGGTGGATCTCCAAGATGCCATCTCCTGCTCCATGGCAGCTATCCACTGAGAGGCCCAAGGTCCCGAGGTGGCCTCAGCGTAGGTGCGAGGGGTCGGGATGTCGAAGGCGTCTGGGTCACCCTCAGGGACTAACAGCATGGAGCAGAGATGGGGAGCAGCCTCGGAAAGGAAAGCCAGCTCGTACTGCCTGTCCTCTAGGACGTCACTGCCAAGGGCAGGAGCACCCCCGACGGACAGAGGACGGGCAGGGTCAGAGACCAGAGCGGTAGCGTAGTCAAGGCGGCGGGTAGAAGCGAAGTCAGCGACAGCAGCGACAAGCGCGTCAAGGCGCGAGACAGGAACAGCAGGGTCGGTAACAAGAGAGGCAAGGACCCGAGGGACAAGGGGACGAGCAGCACGGAGGTAGTCAGAGAACGGAGGAGGTGCAACAGCAAGGGACGAGGGAGGAGGGGACGGGAGGAGGGGAGGACGAGACGAGTGGGAACGGAGCAACATAGGGTGGGTGGGCAGGACAGGAGAGACGGGACGAGCACGGGAGGGACGGCGAGCCCAAACGTGAGACGGAGGGGTAGGGTCAGGGGACAGCGGAGGAGACACAGGAGGGGAACGAGGAGGAAGACGAGCCGGAGACGAGTCTGGCGGCGGGAACACAGGACCGTAGACAGGGAGGTCAGGAGGCGGTGGGGGAGACACCGGCGCGCGGTCCGGGGAGGGAAGGCCGAGCAGGCGGAGAGCGGAAACCGGCGGCGACGGCTGCTGTGGCGGCGACGACGGCTGGGCCGGAACTCTCGGACCAGCAGAGGCAGAACGACCGTCGGCAGAACACTCAACAGCAGCACCCCCAGAACCAACACCCCAAGAGCGAGAACCCCCTCCAACACCAGCGGCACCCCCAGAAGCCGCAGGACGAACACCCTCCTCCACACCAGCACCCCCAGGGGCCGAGAGCAGCGGCGGCAGTGGCGGCGACAGCGGCGACGGCTGCGGCGGCGACGGCGACGGCGGCGGCAGCGGGGTCGGCGACTGCGACAGTGGGGGCGGAGGCACTGGGGAAGGGGGACGCGGCAAGGACGGACCGGGGGTACCACCAGAGTCAGCAGACTCCTCAACGGGGACAACCGACGGGAGGGGAGTGACGTGGGAGACACCAGACGGGGCAGGACGAGGCGGGAGAGGGGCAGGGGCTACCGGGGGAGAGGGAGCAAGGAAAAGGGGGGGGGCAACTGGGAGACCTCGGTGAGGGAAGCGGCGGTAGAAGGAGACGGACTCGTCAAAGGTGACGTCACGAGAGTGGAGGAAGCGGTGAGACGGCGGGTGGTAGAAAAGCCAGTCAGACGAGTCCATGGGGAAACCGAGGAAGACACAGGGGACAGTGCGGGCAGTGAGCTTGTCCGTGCCAGAGGCACGAACGTGAGCAAGGCAGCCCCAGACGTGGAACGCAGACGCGTCACCGGGGGACCCGGTCCAAAGGAGGGTCGGCGAAACCTGCGGCCGCTGGGAGCGTGGCCACAGGTTAAGCTGGTGAGCCGCGTAGCGAACAGCGAACGGCCACAGAAAATGGGGGGCATCGGCATGGATCATGGAGGTACGGGCGACCTCCATGACCAAGCCGATGCGGCGCTCAGCAACCCCATTCTGCTGTGGCGAGTCCGGCAACGTGTACGACTGGGTGATGCCCTCCGCACGACAGAACTGTCCAAGCCGACCAGAGGCGAACTCGCCGCCACGGTCGGAGTGGAGACACAACACGGGGAGACCGCGGTGGAGACGCGCAGCTACAACCCACGGGAGAAGAACGTCGGGCACGTCGGCCTTCCGCTCCAGGGGAAACACCGTGGTGTAGCGCGTGTAGTCGTCAACGAGCACAAGGAAGTAGCGCTCACCGCGCGGTCCGGGGACGGGGGCAGGGCCCCAAACGTCCAAGTGCAGGGTCTGAAGGGGGGCAGTAGCAGGACGCAGCGAGGAGGAGTGAGGAGCACGGCGGAGCCGACCCTCGACGCAAGGCGTGCACGGTGGCGCAGTCGAGGGAGGAAGGGCAGGGAGCGACGCGGGGAGACCTAAGACAAGACCGTGCTGGGACATGTGACGCAGACGCGGGAGAGCAGGGTGACCTAAGCGGTGGTGCCAGAGAAGGGAGGGGTGAGTGAGGGACCGACACGAGCAAGCTGCAGCGACCTGGGAGGACGCACCAACCGGGGGGGAAGCGGTGTGTAGGGTAAACAGACCGGACACCGGGTCCCGGGGGAACGTCGCAAGGGGGGAACCGGAGACAGCCTCAGAACAGACAGCGAACCGCTCGTGCCCGGGGAACGTGGTGGTGACGCCGAGGTCCTGGAGACAGCCGACACCAACCAGGTTCCTGGAGAACGAGGGAACGTGGAGGCCAGTAAGGGAGCCCGAGGGAACTGCCGGACAGGGAAGGGACGTAGAACTGCGCGCGACGACCGGACCCGCAGAGGGGTCAGCGAGAGAGACAACAGCAGGTGCAGCAAGCGGCGTGAGCGTGGAACGGTCGCGGAAGAAGCAGGCAGAAGCACCAGAGTCAAGAGTGAAGGACAGCGACGCAGTGGCGGAGGCCGCGGACGGAGCCTGTGCAGCGACTAGACTAGGCAACCTAGGCAGTCCTACGCCTGTCGCAGCAGGGGAAGCTAAGCTACACAAGGGTGAAACACCTAAACAAGAGTACACATGGTAGTAAGATCCATCAACACTAGAAGCGTCAGCATACAAAGCATGCAAAGCAGCACCTATCTGATCCATGTCTAACTCAAAGATCGGCACGCCCTGGCGGAGCAGGCTGTGCCAGTCAGGGAGGTCCGGGGCCGGGCCAAAGCGACGACGAAAAAGATCGTCGAGGCGGCGGAAACAGTGGGCGGTCGGGTGCGGGCGGCGGCACAGAGTGCCGCGGAGAGGCCCGGTCTGAAGCTGGTACTGGCAGGTCACAGCACTGGAGCCGCTGGTAGACGCCAAGCTGCGCGGGCCGCCACCACGGCCACCGCCTCCGGAGGTGCCGGGCCAACCAGGCGGGAGACGAGCCCACGGCTGCGGCGGGTGCTGCTGGGACGGCGGCTGCGGCTGGGGCTGGTCCTGCTGCTGCTGGGACTGCTGCTCCTGCCCACCGGTGGTAGTCCCCTCAGGCGGACTACCGTCACCACCACCACGACCACTACCACCTGCGTCACCACCCCTACCTCCCTGGCGGCCACGGCCACCGCGACGCGAGCGCTGCTGCGGGTGGACAGCAGCAGCCGTCTCGGTAAGAGGGGTCGCCGTGGCGACCGCAGCCGAAACGTCAGTGAACGTGCACGGGGATGGGGCACAACCGTGAAAGATAGAGACTGCCGGCGCACCGCTCGACTGAGCGATAGTGCGCTGGCGAGTCTCGATCTCAGTGAGGGTGTCGACAAAGGCGGTCAGGGTGAGGTCACCCGGGTGCTGGCTAAGAAAGTGGTCGCGAGCACTAGCGAGGCGGTCTGGCAGGCGCATAGCGATAAAATAGAGCGTCATGCAGAAAGGAGGGGGGAGCGCAGTGAGCTGGGCAGCAGTGCTGGCAGTGCGATAGCGAGTCTCTAGGGCACGCAAATGAGTGGCAAAATCTGCGACAGTAGGGAAGGCAGCCAGGTCTGGGAACAGCATCGGAAAGAGCAAGCGGCCAGCAGAAGCGGAGGCAGGGGTGGAATAGCGAGCAATAACGGCGTCTAAATAAGCTTTGGCCGTTTCAACAGTAGCAAAACGCGAGCGCTCAGACACAGGGAGGGCGTGACTAATAGCAACCTGAGCTACTGCATCGCGTGAGTCCCAGACCGCACAGGCTAGCGCAGCAGTAGAGAAAGCCTCACGGTCATCAGAGGAGGGGTCAGCAGGGAGGGGAGTAGGTGCAGGGGGACGGGGGAGCAAGCCATCAGCATGGACAACCAGAGAGTGGCCATCCTGGCGCTGACCTGTAAGCTGGCGGCGAAGATCGGAGAGCCAGGCGGCGAAGTCAACCGCGTGGCCCTCAGCGTCCAGGCGGAGCACAAAGTCAGCCATCGTGCAGGGTCAGCGGCACAGCTCCTCAGCGACACAGCGGCACAGCAGCACAGCTCCTCAGCGGCACAGGAGCACAGCGGCGCGGGGACACGGCAGCAGCACTCTCCAGTAGGGCAGCAGCTAGGCGTCCCAGCGCAGGCAAGCAGAAGACACAGGGCCCGAGAGGACACGGCAGGCCGAGCAGGGGAGGCGGGCAGGTGCTCTAGGGCCGGGCTGGTGCTGGGAGGGGCCAGGCTGGTGCTGCTGGGGCCGGTCGGGCACGAGGAGGGGCCGGGCAGCGCTGAGGAGAGGCCGGGCGGCGCTAGGAAGGGGCCGGGCGGCACTAGGAGGAGGCCGGGCGGCACTAGGAGGAGGCCGGGCGGCACTAGGAGGAGGCCGAGCGGCACTAGGAGGAGGCCAGGCGGGCGAGCGCTAACAGCAGGCGCGACAGGGGCCAGCGGGCGCGACGGGGCCAAAGGGGCGCGACGGGGCCCAGCGGGCACGACGGGGCCCAGGGGGGGCGCGACGGGGCCGAGGAGGCGCGACGGGGACCAGCGGGCACGACGGGGCCCAGGGGGGCCGCGACGGGGCCTAACGGGCGCGACGGGGCCCAGGGGGGGCGCGACGGGGCCTAGCAGGCGCGACGGGGCCTAGGAAGCGCGAAGGGGCCCAGCGGGCGCGACGGGGCCTAGGAGGGGCGCGACGGGGCCGAACGGGCGCGACGGGGCCCAGAGGGGGGGACGCGACGGGGCTTAGGAGGCGCGACGATGCCTAGGAGGCACGACGGGGCTCAGCGGGCTCGACGGGGCCCATGGGGGGCGCGACGGGGCCTAGGAGGCGCAACGGGGCCCAGCGGGGGCGAGTTAGGGCCTAGGGGTCGCGACGGGACCCAGTGGGCGCGACGGGGCCCAGGGGGAGCGCGACGGGGCCTAGGAGGCGCGACGGGGCCCAGCGGGCACGACGGGGCCCAGGGGGGGCGCGACGGGGCCTAACGAGCGCGACGGGGCCCAGGGGGGGCGCGACGGGGCCTAGGGGGCGCGACGGGGCCTAGGAGGCGCGACGGGCGGAAGCGGTAGGCGGGGGGATCCTAACCTAAGCGTGATACCATGTTAACGTAGAAACGAATGATTTACTAGAGGTGGAAACCTAGAACAAATACTAGTTGGTTGTACTCACTAGAAGCATACCTCAGTCTAGCCTATAACTTCTACATAGATAATATGTATAAGTTGACAAAATGTACTGTATTTGCTCGGATTTAAGACCCTGAAATTTTAAAGCCCCCGTGGGGCTTATTTCTGGCAGTTTTTTTATTACGGTATCTCACTGTATAGACCCGTTCTTTCCGTTGTACATAGGATAAGCCCCTTTTAACCCTTTATGCTGAATATGTATACTTTTGATACAAGTTTACAGGTCGAAGCAAAAAGGCAAGCAACGAGGGAGTTGCGAGACTGCGAACATGTAGTGGGGGGAGCTGAGCGCGTCAGGTGGTGCGAGGTAGGAACGAGGGTCACGGCTATCCGGTTGTGCCAGCTGGCAGGGAATCGAGTCCAATTTCACTCCAGCAGTTCGTCATCCAGTTTCGATCGACAGGGAAACGTAAAAATGGAAGGGTAACAGAAAAAAACACTGCAAAAATTCCACAAATTTTCCATTTACCTTATACATTTCAGAAGCCCCGTATCTTTTATTAATTTACTCAGTTATAAGCAACACATGAGAAATTTTTTTTGTAGTAAAAAATTTACAGATTGTGATTCGACTAGAAGAGGAGTTTGCTGTAAAGGAGACAAACTCCTTCATCTATCGGCAGGTCTTTCAGACCTGCCACCTAGTCTCATTTGCATTTTTCTGTTCCAACTTGTATACCACCAGCACACTCTAAACCTCTATGCCCAGATCTGGGCATAGAAGTCTCTTGCTGCAAGACGTTATTTCTGTTAGATACTCTACAATGGTTAGCGGACTCATTTCCGCTGCAAGTGGTAGGCCTCCTGCTCCTCGTGTGAATACTAGGAGTGGTGGAAGGCGTGGGTCCCCTGTACGTGAGGGGGACCGAAACTCTTCATCTCAGCATAGAGAACGATCTCGTTCTCCTCGTCCTGGCGGAGGTAACGGCGCAGTTACCGCTTTGGATTTGCTGAGTGGCGCGCGTCAAGACCCTGTTCAGCACGTCGAAAACGCGGCAGGGGACGCGGATCGTAACACGTCACGCAATCGCGATTTCCCCCCCGGATTTCAAGGCGAGCGGCGTAACGAGCAGAACCGCGTCGACACGAACCCGACTGCCGAAAACGCCCCCTCCCGGCCCCCACCTACCGAACGCAATCATGACGGTCCTGCGCGCGAGGACCACAATCATGATCGTGATACTGCGCGCGCAGGGCGTCATCATGAGCGCGATCTCAACGCCCCAGCGCCCCAGATTCGCCAGGATCGCCAGGATCGGGACCGGGATCGCGCAGATCGCCGCACAGATTTTGCTCCTGCCGCAGTGAATCCGCGCGGGATTCCGCAGATCTCGACCCCTGGAGCAGCAGAAATCGCCGAAATGATTGCGCGCCTGGATCCTGCAGCCCAGCGCAATCTCCAGCGAATCTTCACAGGAGCTGCTGGCGAACGCGTTACAGCACGCTCCACTGCATCTACAGCGCCTCATTCTGCAGAACATAATTCTGCTCGCTACACCGACAACAATGTTAACGTCGGCACCAACAACGAGGCCATTCACCACGTTCTTGGTCTTCTCGCGGCGCTCCAGCGTGGCAATGGCGCCGATCCCGCACCGCCACCGGAACCA
The DNA here is from genome assembly GCA_027943415.1 of Closterium sp. NIES-67. NCBI lineage: Eukaryota > Viridiplantae > Streptophyta > Zygnematophyceae > Desmidiales > Closteriaceae > Closterium > Closterium sp. NIES-67. The sequence goes on along the minus strand of BQMB01001223.1, from coordinate 62,378 downwards.
GCACGCGTCGCAGCGACGGTGGCCCCACGCTCTCGCCTCCCGGCGCCCGCCCCCGAGCCCGTTGACGACGAAATGGACGAGGAAGCACCCCATGCCACGCTCGACGAAGGTAATGCCGCCCGCCCGAAATCCGCTTCTGCATCGCTCACCCTCGCTCCTATTCCACCTGCACGTCCTCAGTTGCGCTCTTCCTTAGTTAAAAGCGATGGAATTCGTACGCAACTTTTTAGTTTTGAGCGCATTCAAGCTATTGCACGTCATGCTATCTCGGTTTTACCACTTGACGGTGGAGAACAAGCCGCCGACTATCTCCAGCAGATAGTAGAGGAGGCGGAAGAGAAGATTCATTTTTTGTTTACCGCCGATCAACGCGGTTTCGAAGTGGCCAATATGGCCCTTAAGATTAAGTATGGGGAAGTGGTAGAGGATAAGAATGTGAAGGCCGCTTCTCAGATTGTAGCGGCCAGCAAGAAGAGGCCCACTCGGCCCACCCATCCCACCTCCCGTCCTGAACCCCCTCTTCGCCCTCGCGGCCAAGGGGAGCGCCTTTGGAACACATGGCGTAGGGACGGCGACGGCCGTTGTTTCTATTGCCGTGAACCCGGGCATGGGATGGCTAATTGCCCCCAAAGGGGCCAAGGGGCCAATCGGCCAGCTAAGATTGTGTAAAGTTTGCTTAACCTCTCCGATGTTGTAGCGTTCTTAATTTAAAAAAAAAAAAAAAAAAAAAAAAAAAAAAAAAAAAAAAAAACACACACACGCACATTTGTGCATTCAAGCAAGATTAATACGCGCGTCATACGGCCACATGGTCTTGCACGTTGGGCCCGTGCAAGAAGACGTGAGCGTGCCCACAAGACGCATACACAATGTGTGTGCGTCCTTTAAAGACTGACGTTGATAAGATTCATCACAAGATTTCTATGTCCATCGCAAAAAAAAAAAAAAAAAAAAAAAAACCGTATGCTCGCAAAACGATTGCGTAGCATTTGCGCAAATGCTTTGCAAACGTTTTGCGAACATGTGGGTGAACACTCCTGGCAGACTAAGATTAGAACACTTGGCGAATGCTTTGGCAACATTTCCCGAAACACTTTTTGGTTCACGACAAGGAATATATGACGACCAACTACAGCCCAAAATGCCAAGTTCACATTCCCAACCCATAGTTTATCACTTAAGGGATGACGTGGCCAAATAATAGCGAGCAAGCAGGCACCTATATCTAGCGTTTGCCTTCCTTCCAAAAAAAAAAAAAAAAAAAAAAAAAAAAAAAAATCGTTGCGTTCGGAACTACATGAGGTACCTTCCTGATTCTCTACCGTCCCTATTTGTGTTCCCTCTCCTACCAGAGCTCGGAACCATTTCGGCCTATGCCGATGACGCAACCAAGATTACCCGCATGCAAGGCCGCCTCCGTGACCGCGCTGCATGGTGGTCCGCCTGGTGCGACAGCCGCTTGATTCTATCGGTGATTACATCTGGATATCGCCTACCATGGGTTGCCTCTGAGCCCCCTCCGTCTCGTACTAAGAACCATGCCGGTGCTTTGCAATTCACCTCTTTCGCCGTAGGCGCAGTGGCCGAGCTTCTCGCCACCGGCGCAGCTCGGGTCGTTCCTCCTTCCACAACCCTCACATGCGTTAGCCCCTTAAACGTGATTGTCCAACCCTCAAAAAAGAGACTGATATTGGATTTGCGGCATGTCAACTCATTCCTCTCAGTACCTCGTTTTCGATACGAAGGACTTACTCGCGTTCCTGATTTGGTGCAAGAAGGCGATTGGCTATTCACGATCGATCTCAAATCTGGATACCACCACGTCGACATTCACCCCGCTTTCTGGCAGTTTCTCGGATTCTCCTTGCAAGGGCAGGACTACCAATTCCTCTCCTTGCCTTTCGGGCTGGCTACAGCGCCGTTTGTGTTTACCCAGTTAATTAAGCAACTCGCCAAACGCTGGCGTAGCCGTGGCATCCGCCTTATTCCATACGTCGATGATATCCTATTCATCAGTGCCACTCGAGCGGAGGCTCTTCACAACCGCTCCATAATCATTGCCGACCTCGCAGCCGCGGGCTTTGTTGTGAATTTCAAAAAATCACAACTCGCACCGGCACAATCTTTGAAGTTCTTGGGCCTCTTGCTGGACACGCGCACCACCACTTTCTCGGTCGATGCGGATCGGCGCAACCGGCTTTTTGCCGAGCTGGATGAATTAGGCACACTCGGCACTAACGGGCGTCGCATCCCTGTTCGCCGCGCTGCCCGCATCACCGGCATGTTGGCCTCCATGTCCTTGGCGCTTGGCACTGTCGCGCGCGCTTTCTCCCACCACCTTCTTACGCAGATCGCCGAATGCCACTCATGGGGGGCGGCCATTCTCCTCACCCCTGAGTCTGTTGAAGAACTGCGATTTTGGCTTACACAGTTCGACGTTTTCAACGGCGCCCGCTTCCACAACCCGCATTTGTACGACGTGGTCATGTACGTGGATGCTAGCGACCATGCTTGGGGGGCTTGTTATTCAGCGCCGGATGGTCGTGTCGGCTCGCTCTCCTCCCCGCTGCCTCTAGCCCTCTTGGGCTCGTCCAGTACCCTTCGCGAGCTGGCCGGAATCTTTTGGTCCCTTTCGGCCTTTTCTGTCGAAATCCGACGTTCGCACATCTTGCTCCGCAGCGACAGTCAGGCGGCCTACTACATCCTCCAGAAGGGAGGCTCTCGCCGTCCCGAGCTTACCTTCGTATGCCGCGCGATTATTCAATTGTGCGTGCGCCATATGATCCGTCTTACGGTCCAATGGATTCCCCGTGCGCTGAATACCGAGGCTGACGCTCTGTCCAAGATTGAGCTCCACGACGACTACTCCTTGACACGACCTTGGTTCCGGCTGCTTGAGAGGCATTGGGGGCCTCATACTATCGACTTGTTCGCATCCCCTGCCAATGCGCAGCTCGCTCGTTTCTGCTCCCTCGAGTTCTCACACTCTGCGGTTGCGCAAGACGCTTTTTCTATCAATTGGGGCCACGAGAATTGCTTCGCCTTTCCTCCACCCACCCTCATCCCGGCTGTCCTAGCTCATGCCCGTCGCTCGCGCACTTCTCTCACTCTCGTGATCCCATATTGGCCCAGTGCCTTTTGGTGGCCTTTGCTAAGCTTGGACGGCTCCACTTGGGGCCCGGAGGTCGTTATGGCCCTTCGCCTTACCCTTGGTGCTAGTTGTTTACGCGTTGGCAGTGACCGTCATGCCTTTAGCGGTGCTGGTCTTCCGAACTCTCCGATGTATGCGCTTCGTTTTGCATTCAACTAATGTATCAATTTATTTCACTGCGCAGGCTCATATATTGGTCGATTATTGTCGGACCTTCTCACACTCACCGTTGATCTTCGGGCGAAGTCTACCCTTCGCACTTACGAACCCTACTGGCGACAGTTTCGAGCCTTCTGTTTGGCGCACTCACTTCCCTTCCTTCCCGCCACCGACCTGACAGCGTCCCTCTTTCTGCTGCACTCGGTCCGTCGCGGCGCTACTGTCTCAGCTGTGCGCACTGCGTGTTCCGCCATATCCTGCGCCCATTGGCTGGTTGGCCACCCCTCCCCGATTCGCGGCCCCTTTTCTTCGCAAGTCAAGGATTATGCCATGCGTCATTGTGGCAAGCCATCTCAAGCTAAGGAGCCCATTCCTCCAGCCAAGATTTACGATATCTGTGACATCTACTTCTCATCGCATGATCCGGCCACATTCCAGCGGGGCCTTATTCCCCTCCTCATGTTCGCAGCCTTCCTTCGTTTCTCTGATCTCGTCTCCCTCCAGTGGCACCAGATCGAGTTCGATCGGGACTGCATGTGGTTGTTCATCCCTCGTTCGAAGACCGACCAAGCTGGCACCGGTGTTTGGGTCCCAGTGGCTGCTTCTTCTGCCCGCCACTGTCCGGTGTCGCGTGTCCAACAATTCCTCTTCCTGGCTGGCTATTCTCCGCGGACCCTTGGCCCCCTTATTCGTATATTTCAGCCGGGTGCCCGAGCTTCCCCCTCAGATCGCTCTCCCTCGTACGCCGCCATTCGGGGTTGGTGTCGAGATGCTTTCTCCCGTGTAGGCCTTAACCCGGCCCTCCTGGGCACCCATTCTTTCCGCAAGGCGGCTGCGACGGTCGCCGTTGATATTGGAGTCCCCGACCGGCTTTTCAAGGCCCTAGGTCGCTGGCGAAGTGATACAGCCAAGGAGCTTTACATTACTCAGCTTGACCGCGAGCTAGTGGCTGCTTCTCGCGCGCTACAAGATCCTACTCGCTCGAGCGCGACCGATCAATACCAGGCCACCCTCGAGCGCCACCGCCGACGACCTATGACGACTGCACTGCACACTCCTCTGAGGTCGTGTCACAATCCTTAAATTGCCCCTAAAACGATATAAGACCACGTAGTGCTATATCCGGGCAAATAGGGTACGTAAATCAGAGCTTGTTGTGGGTGTGGCGGCTAGCATAATAACAATGTGTTACAGAATAAATAATGAAATTAAGCAAAAGGTGTAAATGCAAAAAGACCACAAGCTAGGAAAACCCATGTTAGTTGTACAAAAACCTTGTCACCAAGTAACCTCCTTCCTATCCTCATTGCCTTCCTTCCCTTCAGCCTGAGCATCAACCTTCTCAGCTGCCCCTGTCTCATTGCCCCCATCAGCCACCACCCCCTCCACCTGCTCGCCCTCACTGCTACCTCGCCCCCCCTCCCCACCCCCCTTGTCCCCCGCACCCGTCCCCTCCAACCCCTCTGCGATGGATGCCACGCCCGGCTTCCTCCCAGGCCGTCGCAGCCGCCCTTGCTCGTCCCGGAATCCACCGCCCTGCGGCCGCCTCATGCCCCCCGAGATCACAAACGGGGTCATCGGCGCCCCGTCCTCCGGCGACTCCGGCGCCCCGCCGCCCATGCCGCCTCCTGCATCCCCTCCGATCTGCAGCAACGGCTTGAAGGGGCGGCGCGCCCCTGCCACCCCTACGGCAGGTGCACCTGCTGCTGCCGAGGCGGAGGGGTTGCCCACAGGGGCGATGACAACAGCGGCGGGGAAGGTGGCGCCCAGGGGAGGTGCTGCTGTGGGGGCAGGGGCTGCAGCGGCGGAGGCGGCGGGTGTGGCGATGCGGGGCACGCGCAGCACGGAGGGGTGGTCGATGGCGAGCACGGGGCGCGGTGCGGCGCGGATGTCAGCAATGAGGGCGTCGAGCTCCAGGCCCAGCACACGCAGCGAGTGCAGCCGAGAGGCGTCCTCGCTTTGTGGGGTTGGGGGGGGAGGAGGGGTGGAAACGTGTGGATGTGTTGGAAACGTGTCGGCGTGCATGCAAGCAAGGTGAAGGTGTGACTGAAGTAGAGGGAGGACAGACGTGGGGCAAGGAGGCAAGACAGGGGAGAACGAGGTGGCAGGCTGTGAGGGTACAACCAAGGCACCAATGGGGGAGAACCAGAAAGAGTTGTATGAGAGCTGGAGAACAGTGAACATTTGAAGGCGATGCGATGCGGGTGGAGTGACAGCAATGGCAGGCGGAGAGAAGCAGCAGGGCGTACGTGGAGGGCGATGGCAGCGAGTCCATCCACGCGCGCACCTCCTTCAGCGCCAGCTCCGCCTCCCCCATGCACCGCCTCACCTGCGCATGGCATGGCATGGCGCACAGCATGGGACGGCACAGTATGGCATGGCGCACAGCATGGGACGGCACAGTATGGCATGGCACAGCACATAGACATGGTTAAATCGCATCGCATCGCGATATATCGCATCGCGTTATATCGCATTTAGCGATAGCGATTTAACTTTTTTTTTAAAAAGAATATCGCGGCAATGCGATGCGATAATATCGCGCGATATTTGCGATATCGCATTTTTATCGCGCTATTCTTTGCGCGATAAAATGCGATAAGCGATAAAAAGATATAGCGCGCGATACTTTCTCGTTTCGCGTCGCGGAATTTCGCCAGCAAGGGGAGGGACATGGGCGAGGGCCCTGAACTTAGCGAAAATAGATAGTAAGCTAGTCTAGGTTTCTCTTGCTGAATGGCGCGCAGAAATGGCAAGCGGCAGTTTGGGGGGGAGGAGTTTGTGTGAGGAGCAGAGCTTGGAGCACATTGGAGGAAGGGTTGGAGATTCTAGATGGGAAGGAGTGCAGTGTGGTTGAGGGAGGGGAGTTTGGTGGGGGTTCAAATTTGTTATGGTTGGTGGTGGGTGGTGGGCGAGTGGGTTTTCTGGATGGGATGTGGTGGTGTGCGGTTGAAGGGATTTAGGGGGTTGGACTGAAATCTCGACCCCCAAAGTCAATTGGTTGGAACTCCAACCAATTTCCACCACTTCAACCGCACTTAACTCCCCTACATCTACAGAATCCAACCCCTTCCCCTCCAACATGCTCCACATGAGAGAGGGACCACGATATTCCCATCTCCCGTCAATTCACTTACCTAATTCTGCGTGAACTAGGAGAGCCACCGTTGTCGTGCCCTTTGGTGTGGGAACACGTTTTTTAGGGCGGGAAAACAGTGACCCCTAAATGTGATGCGATATTATATCGCATCGCGCGATGCATCGTTTTTTTTAGGCGATATTTTTAAATATCGCCCCCTAAAACGCGATATGCGATTTCGGTTTTTTTTAACATATCGCAGCGATGCGATATCGCATCGCTGCGATATAATGCGCGATAAGAAAGAATGCGATGCGATATCGCATCGCATCGCGTTTTTACCATGAATGCAGCACAACAGAGTTTGGGATGTATGGTGAATGCATGGCATGCATAGATGAGCATGAATGAAGGACGGATGAAATCGTCAGAAGTCGATTGGACTGAAACAAATGAACGGGTTGAGCAGAGGGCACAGCGAGTGCAGCCCGCAATGCACTGGGAGGTGGGAGCGCCCCACATGCAGCAGCGGACGGGCAGGCGCAGCGCAGGTGGTGCTGGCCACTCCACACACATGATGGCAAGGGGAGCGCCAGAGCCTTGGTGTGAGGCTACGCCTTTCTCTCGTGCTGCTGACTGCAGCAGCTTGAATCATCACTCTGCGCTGCACCGCCTCAACATGCCCCACTTATCCTGCCAACACCCCTTCCATCCCACCCCCAACTGTATGCCATGCTAGTGCGTGCCATGCTAGTGCGTGCCATGCTAGTGCGTGCCATGCTAGTGCGTGCCATGCTAGTGCGTGCCATGCTAGTGCGTGCCATGCTAGTGCGTGCCATGCTAGTGCGTGCCATGCTCGCGCACCTGGATCTCACCCACACCTCAGCCTCCCATGCCTCTGCACTAGCACGTCACCCCCCACCTGCACGTCACCCCCCACCTGCATGTCCCCCCACCTGCATGTCCCCCCACCTGCATGTCCCCCCACCTGCATGTCCCCCCCACCTGCATGTCCCCCCACCTGCATGTCCCCCCACCTGCATGTCCCCCCACCTGCATGTCCCCCCCACCTGCATGTCCCCCCCACCTTCATGTCCCCCCCACCTGCATGTCCCCCCCACATTCATGTCTCCTCCGCACCTCCACGTGCCCCGCACCTGCCCGTGCCGCGCACCTGCCCGTGCCGCGCACCTGCACGTGCCGCGCACCTGCACGTGCCGCGCACCTGCACGTGCCGCGCACCTGCACGTGCCGCGCACCTGCACGTGCCGCGCACCTGCCCGTGCCGCGCACCAGCACGTGCCGCGCACCTGCACGTGCCGCGCACCTGCACGCACCTGGATGTAAGCACACCTGCATCTCAGCGGCGATGAACTTCTGCTCCCAGTGGATGCGGCGCAGCGAGATGTCCGCCACCACCGCGTCCGTGCCGTCAGCCGTCATGGCCGCCCTGCGGGGTGCGGGGGAGAGGCGGCGAGCGAGGTGGGAAGTTAGGGAGAGAGTGCGAGAGGGGGGACAGCTGAGGCAGTGGAGTGAGGAAGAATTGTGGGCGTCCGCTACATCTGTGGCGCTTCCACTCACTGCCGGCCTGTGTGAGGCACACATGGGTAATGCGGCAGAGGCATGGGCAGACGCATGGACAGACGCATGGACAGAGGCATGGACAGAGGCATGGACAGAGGCATGGACAGAGGCATGGACAGTGGACAGAGGCATGGACAGAGGCATGGACAGAGGCATGGACAGAGGCATGGACAGAGGCATGGACAGAGGCATGGACAGAGGCATGGACAGAGGCATGGACAGAGGCATGGACAGAGGCATGGACAGAGGCATGGACAGAGGCATGGACAGAGGCATGGACAGAGGCATGGACAGAGGCATGGACAGAGGCATGGACAGAGGCATGGACAGACGCATGGACAGACGCATGGACAGACGCATGGACAGAGGCATGGACAGACGCATGGACAGAGGCATGGACAGAGGCATGGACAGAGGCATGGACAGACGCATGGACAGAGTAGAGGCAGAGGCAGACACACAGGGGAAGGCGTCACGCGCCACACATGCAGCATAGAGAATGCAAGGAGGAAGGGGGAATGGTGCAGCTGCGGGTGCGCGCGGAACAGGAGAGCAGTCGGGAGCATGGCAGCGCAGCGGCACCGACCTCTTGTCGTGGATGCTGCTGAGCTTCTCCGCCAGCGCCTTGGCCTTGCCCCAACACGACTCCACCTGGGACTGTGGTGATCAACGCAGGGGCGAGTGAGGGTGGGACAGGTTGGGGTTTGAAGTGAACGGATGGAGTAACACGGAGCAGCAGTTAGCAGAGTGGCTATACAACAGCAAACTGCATATCGGGGTATTGGATGGATGGAAAATAACAAGCAATTAACCACCTGAACACCCACCTGAACACCCACCTGAACCACGCTCCTGCCAGTCGCCCACCTGAGCCGCCCACCTGAGCCATCTACCTGGCAGAGGTGCAGATGCGACGTGGCAGCCGCAAAGAGTCGGTCCCTGCGGGCTGCTGCCTCCTCCCTGCACCACGCAGCCATGCATGGACGCAGAGAGAACGGGGCAGGGAAGAATTGCAATCACTTGGTGGCCAGGTGAGAAATGACAACAATACTGGGTTGATAGAAAGGGAGTTGAGAGAGGAGAGAATGGAGGAGACAAGAGGAGAAAATGGACGAGACAAGAGGAGATCCATTACTACTGGCAGCAAGGCACGAGGCATGACGGAGCACTCACGGCAGGACGGAGCACTCAAGGCAGGACTCTTGTGACGCTATGCTCTTCGCTCCCCCACTCACTTGAGTTTTTTCTCCTGCGCCTCCACGGCAGCTGACTGCAGCTGCCACGTGGTCTGCAGGAACTTGCGCCACTCGTCCAGCGCCCTGCTGTCGCCCTCGTGCTCCGCCACCGACGCACTCAGCCGCGCCTCCTGCCACGCCGTCGCAACAAGGGGTGCATGCCATGCCGCCATGCGCACGCGCGGGCGGTGCGAGGGGGACACAGCAGAGGAGAAGAGAGTTGGGCGTGGGTGCGGCGTTATATGAGCTGGGGTGTGGCTGCTTCAACCAGACTGAAGGGCTCCACCTGACCTGCTCAGCTGGTGGTTACCGCGCCACAGCAGTGCGGCTGGTTACGGCAGTCCATGAGAGCTGCAGAGCAGTGAGGTACCTGGGCGGTGAGGTACCTGGGCGGTGAGGTACCTGGGTGGTGAGGTATATGGGCGGTGAGGTACCTGGGCGGTGAGGTGGCTGACGATGCTGCTGCTCGCCATGCTGAACTGCTCCTTCTCCTCGCGCGCCTTCCCCTGCTTCTTACTCACACTGTCAATCGCGCTCTGCACCTGTTGGGAAAGTAGGGGTTCACAGCGTTGGGGGTAAACGAGGCGAGGTGTCAACAGTGGTATTGCTGTTTGAGTGACAATCCACTGTCGTTGCTATAAGAGCACAGCCGGAACACGCTCTTGCACAGCTCCTCCTCACCGTGCTCAGTGTGAGAAACTGAAGTGATGATTGAATTAGGAAAGGAGCGGGTATACATAGGTGAGGAGCAGGAGGGGGGTTTGGTAGGGAGGTGACCACGATTATTGGGGACCCCAATAAGTTGAGTGGGCCAACTTATTGGGGGTCCAATAATCCTAGCCAAGATTATTGGTGGGTCCAATAATCTTGGTTGGGATTATTGGGGGTTCCAATAATTGGGAGCCCAACCAATTTGGGAACCCAACCCCCAACTTGGGTGTATACACCCTGGTGGGGTGCTTATAGGTACCTAAGACAATGAAACGATGTAGGCTAATAGAATGAAGGGAGAATATTCTAACACTCAGCTCCTCCTCACCTTGCTCAGCTCCTCCTCACCGTGCTCAGCTCCTCCTCACCTTGCTCAGCTCCTCGTCACCGTGCTCAGCTCCTCCTCACCGTGCTCAGCTCCTCCTCACCTTGCTCAGCTCCTCGTCACCGTGCTCAGCTCCTCCTCACCGTGCTCAGCTCCTCCTCACCTTGCTCAGCTCCTCCTCACCTTGCTCAGCTCCTCCTCACCTTGCTCAGCTCCTCCTCACCGAGCTCAGCTCCTCCTCACCTTGCTCAGCTCCTCCTCACCGTGCTCAGCTCCTCCTCACCGTGCTCAGCTCCTCCTCACCTTGCTCAGCTCCTCCTCACCTTGCTCAGCTCCTCCTCACCTTGCTCAGCTCCTCCTGCAGCTCGGCCTTTCTCTTCTGCAGTGCCGCCATCTCGCGGTCCACCACCTGCCAGCACAGCGCGCAGTGAAGGAGGCGAGGGAAGGGATGAGGGCAAAACTCAAATGCACGGATGTTTCTTCCACCTGCACCTTCCTCTTCTGCTCCACACCATCTCCATCTCCCCCACCTGCAAAGCAAAAGGTGACATGGGGAGGCGTGAGAGGGGATGAAGAACAATGGTTGCGAGCGAGGGAAGAGGATGTAGAGGCGAGGATGATTGAGGGTGGAGGAGGCGGATGGGTGGTGATGCAGGTCACAGGGCACAGGGCGCAGGGCACAGGGCACAGGGCAGTCGCCTCACTCGGAGCCGGCCCCTGCAAGTGCACATGGGCCATGGCCGCTGGAGCTCATTCTGGTGGAACGGATGGCCTTCGCACAAGCGCCAATGCCAAGCGCCAATGCCAAGCGCCAATGCCAGGCGCCAATGCCAAGCGCCAATGCCAAGCGCCAATGCCAAGCACCAATGCCAAGTGTCAATGCCAAGTGTCAATGCCAAGTGTCAATGCCAAGCGCCAATGCCAAGCGCCAATGCCAAGCGTCAATGCCAAGTGCCAATGCCAAGTGTCAATGCCAAGCGTCAATGCCAAGCGCCAATGCCAAGTGTCAATGCCAAGTGCCAATGCCAAGTGTCAATGCCAAGTGTGAATGAGGTGGAGCAGGAGGGAGGTGGCACTGGCAGAATCGCAACACATTAGGAAATTGCAGTCAGCAGCCTCCTGTAACTTGGCGGGGCAGTGGGCGAGGGCATCCTGCTTCTGCTGCCGGCACCCCGCCATCTGCTGCACCCTCAAGGCCAAGTGTCGCAACACCAGCTGGGGCAACAGGAAAGTAGCACATGTCACTTACAGAGTCGGCATCAGCAGCCTCCTGCGACTTGGCGGTGCGGTAGGCCAGCGCGTCGGCCCTCTGCTGCGTGCACTCCGCCATCTGCGCCCTCAGCGCCGCCACGCCCTCGCCCAGCTCCGCTGCCAGCGACGTCACGCGCTCCACCTGCCAGGAGAGGGCAGCGCAGCGCAGCGCACGGGCACCACGGCAGCGAAAGGACAGGAGAGCACAAGAGATGGTGGCGCCGTACCATGCTGTGAGGCAGTATGACGCCACGAGGAAATGAGTGCCCACACAATGGCATCATGGCAGTACCATCACATGGCGTCTCTAACGCCTCCCTCGTGCATGTCAACATCTCCCTCGTGCATGTCAACATCTCCCTCATGCATGTCAACATCTCCCTCATGCATGTCAACATCTCCCTCATGCATGTCAACATCTCCCTCGTGCATGTCAACATCTCCCTCGTGCATGTCAACACCTCCCTCGTGCATGTCAAACGCCTCCACAGCAGTAGCGGTACAGCCATTGCTGTTAACTTGTGATTGAACCCCTACTTTTCTCCGAATGGCTATTCCTGAATGGGCCGTGTTGCAGGTCGCTACATCACTGCCATGACTCATTCGCCCCAGGATCAATAGCACTTGCCCTCCCACAGAGCCCCTCGCACCTTGAGCGCCCTGCCCTCACCTTGAGCGCCCTGCCCTCACCTTGAGCGCCCTGTCCCCCGGCGTGTCCCCCTGCTGCAGCAGCGCCTCTCTCCTCCGCTCCAGAGCCACCAGGCGCAGTGCGGCGCGCAGCACCTCCCGGCTGCGTACGGCCTGCACCTCCTGCCCCTGCACCGCCAGCACCTCGTCCACCGCCCTCTCCGCCTCCAGAGCCCTCTCCGCTGCTCCCTCTTTCCCCTCCGTTTTCTCCGCTTCCACCACCCCCTCCTCGCCCTCTGCTTGCTCTCCCCCTGCCCCTTCCCCACCCTCCTCCCCTTTTCTCCCCTCCACCTCCACCCCAACTCCTTCGGCCGCCTCGCCCTCGTCAGTTGCCTCCAGCGCACTGGCGGCCTGCACCATGGCCAGCCCCTGCGCCACAGCGCGCTCCAGGCGCCGCGCCTCGGCGTCCACGCGCTCCGCCTCGGGGCTGGCCTTCAGCCCCGTGATGGCCTCCGCCACAAACCGCTCCAACTCGTCGCCCGACAGCTGCAGGGGGGGGGGGGGGGAAGAGTGTGTGGGGGGGGAAGGAGAGTGAGGCGGATTGGAGAAGGGGAGGGTGATGGAACGAGGAGGGGCACTACCTCCCCTCCCCCTCACATGCGCCTTGCCGTGTGGCTTGAAAGAATGAGGGATTCTCACGGCCGTAGAGGCAGTAGAGGCAGTAGAGGCAGTTGAGGCAGTTGAGGCAGTAGAGGCAGTTAGAGGCAGTTAGAGGCAGTAGAGGCAGTAGAGGCAGTTGAGGCAGTTGAGGCAGTAGAGGCAGTTAGAGGCAGTTAGAGGCAGTAGAGGCAGTAGAGGCAGTTGAGGCAGTTGAGGCAGTTGAGGCAGTTAGAGGCAGTAGAGGCAGAGGGAAGGCGCGGGGATGAGTGCCCCTCGTGCTACGCAGCAGCAGCAGGCCCAGGGGACGCGTGAAGGAGAGGAGGGGAAGGAGTGGGCTTGAGGGAGAGGAGGGGAAGGAGTGGGCTTGAGGGAGAGGAGGGGAAGGAGTGGGCTTGAGGGAGAGGAGGGGAAGGAGTGGGCTTGAGGGAGAGGAGGGGAAGGAGTGGGCTTGAGGGAGAGGAGGGGAAGGAGTGGGCTTGAGGGAGAGGAGGGGAAGGAGTGGGCTTGAGGGAGAGGAGGGGAAGGAGTGGGCTTGAGGGAGAGGAGGGGAAGGAGTGGGCTTGAGGGAGAGGAGGGCGGCGTGACCTTGACTTCAGCGTAGGACTCAGCGGCGTGGGCGAGCGAGTGCAGCGTGGCGAGCAGCGTGTCCTGGTCCTCGTGCGGCAGCGACAGGCACAGCCTGGCGGCAGGGGGGGATAGGATGGCATGCGATGGGGTGGAATGGGGAGAGATACGAATGCGAAACGCAGTGGAACATAAGGGACGAGGTGAGCACGACGGAGGGCGTGGCAACACACGGGATGGGATGGAGCACACGGAGTAGCGATGGATGGCCCATGTGGGGTCATGGCAAATCGAGGGTTGATGGCACACGTGAAATCCGGAGCACCCATCGTTTGCAAAGGGGCGGAAGAAGGACCGTGGATTTTGCCACATGGGGGGCTTGTGATCACTGCAGATATGCAGGAGCGGATCCGAGAGCGGTGAGAGGGGATTCTTGGGCGCAAAAGGGAGGAGGGTGAGCACAGCGCGTGGAGAGCACCTGAAGAGGTTGCTATTATTTAGGCGCCTCAAAAATAGACTCCTCACGCATGGATATTTTTATAGAGAGAATGTTTGTTGCTTGGAAGATTGGGTGTAGCTTATCAAAGCGACTGGTGCGCGCTCGGCTTCCGAAGCTGCCCATTGGCGAAGGTTCGAGCCCAACGACTTTTCAAGACACCCTCGAGGATTGAAGACGTGGCCCCTCGGTTTTTCACCAGGATGGCCTGGATTGGTCCCCGAAATTTTTGGGTTGACCAGCGTGAAGATAACCTAGAGTTCAGTTTGTTGGATGCTTAGCTTCTACTTAGGGGCTTTGCTTTGCTCGCACTTTCTCATTGGCACTGATGAAGGCCCGCTAGGGATTTCCCTACAAGCCGAAACATGTTTGTCCCATGTTAACTTCGCTGTTAAGAGAAGAGCTCCTGCTTTCCTAAAACTCTTGGTTACATAAGCATAGCGTTTTTACAACTGTCTTTCCTAAACTGCCTTCCTAACTGCGCTCACTGGAATTATGTCCGGAGATCTGTTTACACCTACGCTTACTCCAGAAGACGCCGGTGCAGAAGACGGGAGGCTCGTAATCGTTTTACGCGAGACAGACAGCCCCGAGAGGATTTATCGGCGAAAGTCCAAGCGACTCCGCTCTCTCAAGGAAGCTGAATCTGCTGACACTCGCGACACTTCGAAGCAAGACAAGCAAGAAGAATCTCCTCCCGACATGGAACCTGAAGCCGATCCGATTGGTGCTCCGGCTGTCGCCCCAGCGGTGGCGTCGAGCTCCAATCCGACCGCCGTCGTTGACCAGTCTACACCACTTCCTGAACCTTTTAAAGGTTGGACTGCGACGGCTGTCAGGGATTTTCGTAACGACTACAGATCCTACCTGAAGGCGAAGTCGAAGTTGAAGAAAATGAAGGCGCTCGACAGTCAGGGTGTGATACTTCACAGTATTCGCACTAAGGTTGTCGAGTTTCAGACGAAGTTCGCGACCGTGCGAGAGAAGTTTGAAGCCTCCGTTGCTGCAATCCACCGTGAATACCAGCAGCGCATTCAAGCCGATTTCATCAAGTCGAAGGAAATGGAGGTTCAAGAGATTCTTACGGCATCCCACTCACACCTCACGGCTCTGGCGGCAAAGATCGAAGACCACATCAAGGGCCTGACGGCAGTCCCTGACTTGGTGATCTATGATGTCGCCAAGGAAAAGTTCCGGAAGATCAAGGGACAGTGCATCAACAAAGCTCAGGCCAACATCGCCACCGCCAAGGACGACATAAAAGTCCAGGCGCTGCTGAAGCAGAGGACCCGTGAAGTCGAGGATTTGAAGAAAGCTGCTGCCGCCGAGGAGATGGACGGCATGGAACCAGGTCCGGCGTTCAACGAGATCACTCAGAAGCTGGTTCAGAAGGCGAGGGCGGAGCTCCACAAGGAAGTCAAGGCTGAAGTCAAAGCGGAGCTTCTCTCTTCCCTATCATCACAGCTGAAGAAGATGTTCTTGGAGGCGCAGGGAGCTACGCCGACCACAGCTGCCGTTAATCCGAAGCCGACTTCATCGAAGAAGGCTAAGAAGAAGCGTGGTGGTAAAAATAAGACGCGAGCCGGAACTCCGAAAGACAGCAAGGGGAAGGGCCTAGATACGACGTCGACCTCAAAGCAAGCCTGGGTTCCAAAAAACGGCGGTGGCGGCCCCGCAAAAGGGTCGCCAAAGAAGAAGTAACGGCTCACGATCTCGCGCTCTGTTGGTACGGCCGCTTGACAGTTCGCCAAGCCATGTCTCGCGTCCGTAACCTCGGGGTGCATAACCTGAGTGCCAAAGCTCTTACATCCGATGAGCGGAAGGCACTCGGGTTGGGTTTGAAGTTCGTTCCTACTCCTGCCTGGAACCCTCCTGTTGAAGCGGCTCTCGATCAACTGCATCGACAGGTTTCCCTTCATTTTTTCTTCAAGGATAAAGGGGGACCTTCTGGCTCTTCGCGCTTTCAGGTGCGGAACCCCAGTTGGAAACCCGTGGGGCGTCCGATCGCCGCCTCACTCCTGGGTGACGACGAATGTGAGCAGATGGCTGGACGCTGAACTTCGACCGCTCGTCCTTAAGCGACCTACTTACCTCCGTGATTCCCTCTCTATGCTGACTACGCTGGAACGGACTTCGTTTCCCCCGAATGTCCTTCTCGCGACTTACGACGTTACCTCGCTCTACCCCAGGATCGCCATTGAACGAGGACTCGATGCGGTCGGCTGTTTCCTTCCGAGAGAAGACCCTCTACACGCTCAACCACTCATGGCTCTCCTAGGTTGGGTCATGAGGAACTCCTACGTGGAGTTCGATGGCAAGATCTACAAGCAGATACGCGGTACACCTATGGGAACTCCCGTCAGTGTGTGCTTCGCGGTTCTTTTCATGAGTCGTTTGGACGAGCTGCTGAAAGAAAGATGAACCGGAACTAAACCTCTCTACCACGTGCGCTACATCGACGATGGCCTTATCATCTGGCCAGGGACGCGGGCAGAACTGGAGGACTACCTGCTTACCTTCAACGCGCTCGATCCTAACATACGGATCACTTGGAATGTTTCGGACAGCTCTACGGATTTCCTCGACATGGTCCTTTTCAAGGGGCAATTTCCAAAAGCCGATGAACAAGTATCACTTATCTTCCTTTTTCCTCCTTCCATCCACCTGCGTCACTGTAAGGAAGGTTTCATTCGTACTAGCTGAAGCGGTATCTACTTCGCTCGACCTCAGCAACGACCTTCCTCGCAACGAAGTTTGCCTTCTTCCATTGACTTCGTGACCGCGGTTACCCGCCGATTTTTCTGCACCCACTCTTCAAGAGTGTCATCTTCGCTCATCGGCCCGAACTCCTCGCCAACATCGCCACCAACCAGTTACGCAAGCAACAGTAATCTCTCTCTTCCTGCGGGCCCCTTATTCTGAAGGCGGAGTTCACTCCATGGACTGCTCGTCTCCGACTAGGGGTCATTTTGAGGCACCTCAAAAATATACTCCTCACGCATGGATTTTTTATAGAGAGAATGTTTGTTGCTTGGAAGATTGGGTGTAGCTTATCAAAGCGATTGGTGCGCGCTCGGCTTCCGAAGCTGCCCATTGGCGAAGGTTCGAGCCCAACTACTTTTCAAGACACCCTCGAGGATTGAAGATGTGCCCCCTCGGTTTTTCACCAGGATGGCCTGGATTGGTCCCCGAAACTTTTGGGTTGACTAGGGTGAAGATAACCTAGAGTTCAGTTTGTTGGATGCTTACCTTCTACTTAGGGG
Organism: Closterium sp. NIES-67; assembly: GCA_027943415.1. Taxonomy (NCBI): domain Eukaryota; kingdom Viridiplantae; phylum Streptophyta; class Zygnematophyceae; order Desmidiales; family Closteriaceae; genus Closterium; species Closterium sp. NIES-67. The sequence continues at coordinate 45,273 of BQMB01001223.1, read as the reverse complement.
CTTTGCTTTGCTCGCACGTTCTCATTGGCACTGATGAAGGCTCGCTAGGGATTTCCCTACAAGCCGAAACACGTTTGCCCCATGTTAACTTCGCTGTTAAGAGAAGAGCTCCTGCTTTCCTAAAACTCTTGGTTACATAAGCATAGCGTTTTTACAACTGTCTTTCCTACTTGCTAAACCGCCTTCCTAACTGCGCTCACTGGAATTATGTCCGGGATTCTGGGGCGCAAAAGGGAGGAGGGTAAGCAAAGAGCGAGGAGAGCACCTGAAGAGGTTCCTGAGCAGCCAGTACTCCTCGTCATCACCCGGGTCCATTACCTGCCGTGCGGGGCATAGACGCACATGCACATGCACATGCATATTCACACATGTATGCACATACACATGCACACGCAAACGCACACGCACACGCACATGCATATTCACATGTGTATGCACATACACATGCACATGCAAAAGCAGATTCACATGCACATGCGCATGCACACGCACAAACACACGCTCGGGCACGTGCACATTCACACGCATATGCACATTCACACGCGTATGCACATACACATGTACATGCATACGCACACGCACATGCACATGCACATGCACATGCACATGCACATGCACATGCACACGCACATGCACAGACACAGGCACATGCACATGCACAGGCACAGGCACATGCACAAGCACAGGCACATGCACAGGCACAGGCACATGCATTGGCATAGGGTGGCACGGTGTTCATGGGGCTGCGCTAAGCATGGGGGTGTGAAACCACACGTGCTGCGCAAGCAAGGAGGTTCCTGTCATGGAGATGTGAGCATGAGCACCAGCGGCAACACTACAGCCTGCCACGGCTCTTGCATGCAGCCCACGCAGCCGTGATATTGGGCCACTTTCAACTCTTCTCCGACACACTGCTCTCAGAAATCCGCCTGTTTTGTTACGCGGTACTTGTTCCAGCCCAAAATACAACCCTCACCGCCCCTTCCTTCCAATTCCCCCCCCCCCCTCTCCACCCCCCACCTCTCCCACCCACTGCCCCCCCAATCTCATTTTGCCCGTCATCTCACCAGCGACGCCCCCATGCTCTCACCAGCGACGCCACCACGTTCTCCAGCGCCTGGCTGTGGAGAAAGACATCGCGGAAGGTGAGCGCCTGGTGGGGCGCGTTGGGGTCGTGGAACAACACCTGGGGGGGGACGGGGGGCAGGGTAGGATCGGGGCCGGGGGGGACTGGACAGGGGGCAAGGCAGGGCGCAGGGGCCAGGGCAGCCTCAGCGCAAGAGCAACAAGAACAGCAACCAGGACAATGCCAGGTGACGCACAGCAGGGCCTCTCACCCGAGACATCTTCGCCTGGGTGCGCGGGGAGGGCAGAGGGTGGTGCTGCGGTGACGCGGAGGGGGGCGCCACGCCCTCCCTCACACCGCCGTCACTGCCAGCAGCAGCAGCAGCAGCAGCAGCAGCACCGCCACCTCCACCGCCACCGCCACCACCATGAGCGGCAGCAGGCGGTCCAGTCGCCTCGGCCTTGTTCACCGCTGCACTCTCCTCTGCGACCTCCCCCGCCTCCCCAGCGCCCTCATCTGCCGCCACTGCCTCTCCCGCCCCCCCTTCCTCTGACTCACTCTTCCCCTTCCCCCCTCCTCCGTTGCTCCCACCCCCCCCCGCGCCGTCCCCCCCCAGCGCGAGCCCCATCCCCAGCTGCTGCAGCGCCGCCAGCTCCTTCTCCCCCTGCTCCGCCTGCTCGCTCTCCGCGCTGATGTCCGCCAGCGCGCCCAGCCAGCGCAGCAGCGCCTCCTTGCGCTCCGCCCCGCGCGCCAGCATCGCCACCTCCTCTATGCGCCGCACCGCGTGGCGGAAGCTGTTATGCTGCCGCGCGGACGTGCCGCCCTGGGAGGGGTGACGGGGGCGGGCGGTCGGGGGTAGGAGAGGAGGAGGGGAGGGGGCGGGGGAGAGAGGAAGGGGAAATGGATGAGGTGGATGAGGACGCGGGAACTCGCGCCCCATCCACTACATGCGCGCATGGCGGAAAAGGGCCGGCAGAGCAGTGGAGAACAATGTGCGTTGCGCTGCTCTCAGGAGCGGAGATCACCGAAGTCCCTCCAACGACCTCCGTCGCTAACCAACAATGGCCGCACCCACCACAGCGTGCTCGCACACCACCGTCGCACCTAAGCACGCCCTCTCCCCTCCCCACCCCCCGTTCCCCCCGACCCCCGTTCCCCCTGCCAGCCTGGGCAGTGTACGGTTGGACGCACCACGGCGTGCTCGGCGTGCTCGTACACCATCTTGGCGCCGTGCTCCACGGCGTCGCCCGCCAGCAGCACGGCGTCGCCGGCGCGCTGCACTACGGACGACGCGAACGAGCTCGCGCGCACGAACCCCGTCCCCACCGCCTTGCCACCCGCATTCGCGGCCTCCGCGCCGATGCTCAGCGCCGAGCGGAACCACGACATGGCGGAGGGGTCGCGGGTAGGGGACTAGGGGACTACGGGCTAGGGAATGGGGAGCGAAAGATGCGCCGTGGGGAATGCGAAGCGGAGAGACGCGGCGGAGAGATGGGGTGAGGGAGTAGGCGAGATGAGGAGAGAGGAGGTGCGGCGGGTAAACCACGATGATACTACGAGAGGAAAATTGTGAGCGATAGCGCAGGCGACATGCCAAAGGCTCTTTGAGTTCGCGCGCAACAAAAACAGCAGTCAGCTTGGTGAATGGCGTGGCTGGTGAGAGCAAGGCAAGAGAAGCACCATCACTGGGATACACCACCTCCCAATTCTTGACATTTCCTGTCCGACATTCCAGCCCCAGCGTTGGGCCAGAGGGAATGACAAAAAACATTGCTTTCTTGTCTCGAATTCCCTTCGGAGTGACAAATCCGCGCCCCCCTGCTCGAGCACGACCCCAATTCCTTCTGGAGGAAAAATCAAGCCAGGTTGTTTTAACACATGCAGTTCTGCTTTATTCCGGACGCTGTTACAGTTACAGTTGAAAACTCATTAAACCCTTAGTGGCACCGCATGCCATTTCGGGTGGCATCAACCTTAAAGTCTCACAACCGGGTGGGAGTTTAGGGTTGATGCCACCCGAATGATATGCGGGACCCTATGGGATTTGTTTTTTCCTTCCCGTAAGTGTCACAGCAGTCCGAAAGTGTGAATTCTCCCTCGTGGATGTTTCCTCCAAAAGGAATTGGAGTCGAGCTCGAGCAGGGGGGCGCGGATATGTCACTACGGAAGAAATTCGAAACAAAAAAAAAAGAAAGCTTTTCGTCATTCCCTCGCTGGGCCAAGCACCAGCAGAAGGAGGTGCAGCTGAGCTAGGGCGTTGTACCAGTTCCAAACGGCCGTTGTCCGAAGTCCCACCAAAGTATCCCACCGAAATATGACAAACCGTGAAAAACCTCACTGTACCATTCTGACCGATGTCGAAACCGTTCGTACCACGCCCTCAGGAAACCGATTGACCTGACCGCACACCTCACCGCCACCACACCACATCCCATCCCAGCTCCATGTTTCACCCAATATCGAGGATAATTGTCCAGATGCACCAGAGAATGAATTTGTTTCAAAACATTCAGTTGGTTGGCTGAAGAATCCAAGAGGGGTCAAAACATTCACTCAACAATACACCCACTCAAACATGGAGGTGCCTAACGTACTGTGGAAAACGCATCCTTCTGTAAATAATCCGTACTAAATACCCTCATAAATGTAAATACTTTTCTCAGATGTATACTCAATGTACAAAAATATTATAACCCATACAAATATGGTATTTGCATTTATGAAAGGAATGTATGTGTGTAAGAACTTAATTATTTCAGATGTCAAGCCGAAATGGTATGGCCCATTTAAATTACATCCATGCATGTATTTTTATAGTCTGATTTTTGCAAGTGTGCAATACTGAATACATGGCCAGAGTTTGACTTGGAATGTATTAAAACCCGCAGCTAAAACACACAAATCGATACGGTAGGCGAACATCGACAAGAATGGTGACCAATCCAGGTTGCACATCTGGCGTAGTTTCGAAGTAGTACAAACTGTAAAACATATATTAATATGTTGTTATATACTATATGGGGTTGTGCCTTAGGGAGTACGACCCATTAGGTTATATTCCCTTGTATGTCACTATTCTAGTCATTCTTTCACTTCAATATGGTATCATGAATAGGTAGGTCCCCCCGCCCACTAACGCTTCCACCCTAGGTCCTAGCCGCCCCGTTCCCCTCCCGCACGTGCCGGCCCGTCTCGTAGCCAGCCCTGTCGCCTAGCCGGCCCTGTCGCCTAGCTGGCCCCGTAGCCCAGCCCGCCCTGTCGCCTAGCCGGCCCCGCCTCCTAGCAGGCCCCGCTGCCCAAACGGCCCTGTCGGCCCCGCCTCATAGCTGGCCCCGCCGCCCCCTCGGCCCCGTCGTCCTAGCCGGCCCCGTAGCTCAGACGGCCCCGCCTCCTAGCCGGTCCCGCCTCCTAGCTAGCCCCGTCGCCCATTCGGCCCCGTCGCCTAGCCGGCCCCGTCGTTCGACCGGCCCCGTTGCCTAGCTGGTCCCGTTGTCTAGCTGGCCCCGTAGCCCAGACGGCCCCGCCTCCTGGCCGACCCCGCCTCCTAGCCGGCCCCGTCGCCTCGCTGGCCTCGTAGCCCAGCCGGCCCCGTCGCCCAGCCGGCCCCGTCTCCTAGCCGGCCCCTCCTACTTGCCGACCCCGCCTCCAAACCGACCCCGCCTCCCAGCCGGCCCCGTCGCCTCGCCGGCCTCGTCGCCCAGCCGGTCCCGTCTCCTAGCTGGTCGCGCCTCCTAGCCGACCTCGTCGCCTAGCAGGCCCCGAGGCCCCACCGCCCTGTCCCGCTGCTCGCCCTGTCGCCTAGCCGCCCCGTAGTCCAGCCGGCCCCATCACCTCCACGCCTAGCCGGCCCCGTCGCCTCGCCGCCTACGGCCCCGTCTCCTCGACGCCTCGCCGCTTTCCTCGGCCCTCTGCACCGCGCTGCACTGCCCGGCACCGCATTGCACTGCCCGGTACCGCACTGCACCGCTCTGCACCGCACTGCACCATACTGCACCGCAGCGCTCTGCACCGCTCTGCACTGCACTGCACCGCACTCCACCGCTCTGCACCGCACTGCTCCACATTGCACCGCCCTGCACCGCACTCTTCCGTACTGCACCTCCCTCTACCGCACTATGCAGCACTGCACCGCACATCACCGCTTTCGCCGCACCCTACTGCCCACCGCCTTTCTGCTGCTGCAGCGACCATGATGGCGGACTCGATCCTGCATTTGGATGCGGAGGGGCAGCCGATTGAGTTCGACTCGTGGCTCGTCGACCTCCAACGACACCTGACTGGTAAGCGGCAGGATGGCCACTCCCTGGCCGTCCACATCAACGGTATGCTCCCCTGCCCGGACCCCCCTGCTGCTCTACCCGTTGACCCCACGTCTGCTGACCGTGAGTCCGCTGCCCTTACCCGTGCAGTCTGGTTGTCGCGTGACGCTGTCGCACAGCTTGCGATTAGTCATGCCCTCCCCCTGTCCGAGCGCCCCCGCTTTAGGTCGGTCACAACTGCGCAGGAGTTCCTAGAGGCTGTTGTTGCACGCTATTCTACCCCGCCCTCTCCATCCGTAGGCCGTCTCATCCTGCCCTTGCTCTTTCCTGACCTCGCGACTTTCCCTACTGCCGGTGACGTAGCCGCCCATCTGCGCACGCTAGACACGACCTGGCGCGCTGATGCACTGAGGCCCAAATTCGTGCGTTTTAGCCCCCCATCTGCTCTACCCTCTACCTGCTTGCCACTCGCCTCCCTGATCGCCTTGCCATCGCCAGCGATCACTTCCTTAGTCTCCACCCCGCTGACCTCACCCTCACTGACTTTGTTGACACCCTGTATGCCGTAGAGACTCGTCAGCGCTCTATCGCCCGGTCTAGCGGTACCGTGCCGGTCTCTATCTTCAGGGCTGTGCCCTTGCTCTGTGTGCTTACTCCGACGGTTCTGCTGCGGTTGTTGAGAGAGCTTCGGCTGTGGAGATAGCCGCCGCAGTGCAGCTTCGTCCGGGTAAGGATCGCCGCCCGAAGGCTGGGTGCGGCGGAGGTAGCGGAGGAGGGGGTGGTGCCGGTGGTAGAAGTGGCTCGCCCACTGGTAGTACTTACGAGGGGGCTGGGGCTGGTGCCTCGGAGCAGCAGTCCCAGCAGCAGCAGGCGCCGTCGCTAGACCAGCAGTAGCAGCAGCCACAGCACCCGCAGCAGCAGCAGCAGCAGCCGCCGCAGCAGCAGCAGCAACGGCGGCGGGTCGGCCGTCTCCCCCCCAGGTGGCATGGAGCCGGCGGTGACAGTGGTTGTAGTGGTCTTGCGCGCGGCATGCCGTCGGGTGGTGGTCAGAGTGACGGGCACTGCCAGTACCAGCTCCAGATCGGTCCTCGCCGCGGCCTCGTGTGCAGTAAGATCGGCCATACCCCCACTTGTTGCTTCCGGTGCAAAGACGACCTGTTTTGTCTCCGCTTCGGCCCGTCGCCTGACCTCCCTGACTGGCATAGTCTGGTCCGTCGTGGTGTTCAGATCTTTGATATGGACATGGATGAGATTAGCTGTGCTTTGTATGTGCTGTTTGTTGATGACTTAGTGTGACTGGTTCCTATAACTCTCTGTTGCCTAGTGTAGGTGTGCCCAGTGTGCCTAGTTCCGGCTCCCCTGCTGCGTCAGGCGTAGGATCCCCTCCCTTGTTTAGCCTTGGGTCCTCCCTCGCTTCTCCGACCTCCGTCGCCACTGCAGCGCTCTCCTTCACCCTTGACTCTGGCGCTTCATGGTGTTTCTTTCGCGAATCCACAACACTTACGCGCTTGCCGCTCCCGCTGCAGTTGCTCTTGCAGACCCTTCCTCCGGTCCTGTAGTTGCCCGTAGCTCCACTAGTCTCCCCTGTCCGGCGGTTCCCTTGGGCTCCCTTACAGGCCTGCACATCCCCTCGTTCTCTAGGAACCTAGTTGGTGCCGGCTGCCTCCAGGACCTTGGCGTCACCACTACGTTCCTTGGGCACGAGCAGTACGCTGTCTGTACTGAGGCCACCACTGGAGCCCCCCTCACCACGTTCCCCCGGGACCCAGTGTCTGGCATGTTCACGCTGAAACCGCATCCCCCCCGCTTGGGACGCCTCCCTAGGTCGCAGTGTCTTCCTAGGTTGCTGCGGCATGCTCGTGTCGGTCGCTTACTCACCCGTCGCTTCTATGGCACCACCGTCTAGGTCACCCCGCTCTCACCCGTCTCCGTCACATGTCCTAGCACCATCTTGTCCTAGGTCTCCCTGAGTCGTTCACTGAGCTCCCCTCTTCACCCGTGCCTCTGTGCACGCCCTACGTCGAGGGCCGGCTCCGCCATGCCCCTCACTCCACCTCGTTCCCCCCCACCTCTGCACCGCTGCCTGCACATGGACGTTTGGGGCCCCGCCCCCGTCCATGGGCCGCGTTGCGAACGCTACTTCCTAGTGCTTGTCGACGACTACACACGCAATACCACAGTGTTTTCACTGGAGTGGAAGGTCGACGTACCTGTTGTTCTTCTCCCGTGGCTTGTCTCTGCACGTGTTCACTGAGGTCTCCCTGTCTTGCGTCTTCACTCTGACCATGGTGGCGAGTTCGCTTCTGGCTGCCTTGATCGCTTCTGTCGTGCGGAGGGCATCACCCAGACGTTGACCCTGCCGGACTCCCTGCAGCAGAATGGGGTTGTTGAGCGACGCATCGGCTTGGTCATGGAGGTGGCTCGTACCTCCATGATCCATGCTGGTGCACCCCATTTTATGTGGCCGTTCGCCGTTCGCCACGCCGCCCACCAGCTTAACCTATGGCCGCACCCTCAGCGGCCGCAGGTTTCGCCGACCCTCCTCTGGACCGGGTTTCCTGGTGTCGCGTCTGCGTTCCACGTCTGCGGCTGATTTGCTCACGTTCGTGCCTCTGGCACGGACTAGCTCAGTGCCCGCACTGTCCGCTATGTCTTCCTAGGTTTCCCCCTCAAATCGTTTGACTGGCAGTTCTACCACCCACCTTCTCACCGTTTCGTTCACTCTCGCGACGTCGCGAGTCATCTATCACCGCTTTCCCTACCGTGATCCCCCGGTCACTCCCCCCCAGTTCTTGGTTCCCCCCCTCCCCTGGTCGCCCCTGTTCCCCCCCTCCCCGCCCTACCTGTGAGAGTACGACCTCGTTACACCAATTTCCCCTTTCCATATTTCCTATCTATTTCATTCCTCTTTTTATCCTCATTCATTTGGTCTTTATCTCATCTCACTTGGTTTCCTATTCCTCATTTTCCATTATCCTTTGGTTTATCCTGTTATTATAATTATATCACCGACCAGGCTCGGGATGTACTGGCGCGCTATATCTAGCGTAATCCTGCCGTAATCTCTTAAAGCCAATAGCCTCGCGTGGCTATACGCAAGGTGATTCTATTTCTAGAAGGGTCTATTTCCTTTGGATAGGATAAACCTGGTTACCTTATGTACTCTGGAAGTATAAAAGCACCTTGTACTGATTGATAGGGCAACATTGAGCAAACCTTTCCTCGGGACATTCGATCCTGTGACACTTGGTAATCAGAGCCAAGGTTTCAGCTCAACGCTTAACCGCTGGGCCCCCAGGAGCACGTGGAGGATGGAGTCGAAACTTCAATTCCTGTAAGTACAATGCACTTTCATTTAAGTTTCGACTCACCTCTCGCAGTTGCACCTGGGGTCCCCTTCGAAGGCGAGATGCCTCGCCAACCGTTCGATGGACTGCATCGACGGTGCCGATTTTTCGCGGGGGCAAACGGCCTCGACCTGGCGAGCGCGTCAGTTCCGGCGGAACACTCCCTGCGACATTCGGAGAAGTTCGCAGTTCGCGACAACACTTGGAGTTGCGCGGAACTCTGCGGGGTTCGACCGACGACATCCGTCCGATGGAGATTCGACGCTTCAGATCAACCGAGGCGAAAACGAAATCCTGCTCAGATAGTTCGAGTTTCAGCGCGAATGGGAACGGGACCTCGCAAGCCGCGAAGTTCTTCGGGACGTCCGATCGTTCGACAGCCGACATCGACGACCGAGAATTGCTGCAGGAAACGAGTTAACCTGGGCGCTGAAAGCTGCTGAACGCGTCTCAGGAATATCTTCAGATCGCTTGGAGTTTTGACCGTCGGATCAACGTCTGCTTCAACGGACGAGATGGAGCGCGACTTCTGCACGAAGGGAGAATGACGCGCAGAACCAGAAATTGGCCGCCTTCAACAGCGATGACAACATTTGGACAACCAAATTCGGACTCCTCTATTTGGTGACGAATATGGTGTGCAAAATCATCTGCAGAGTCAGAAATCTGCCAGACTATTACCTACTTGGTAATATCTGCATGCAGAAAAATGACAGGAGAACGTGGATCGTCGGATTGGTGCGGAATCAACGGCACGAATACAGCAGAGACTACACTATGGGAAAACATCACAATGGAGACAATATTCGTGACCAGCGACTGCACAATCGACACATCTTCTGACTAGTGTCGACAACGATCGATTTATTTAGACGAAGTCATCTTCGTTAAAAATGAATCGACATCAACACGACAGGATCTTCACCCAGGAAAAACAATGGAGCTGCGTGAAGACATGTTCTCCATCCACGAGACACTTTTTCATACAAATTGACAAGTTATGGGATTGCAGAGAAGTAGCCGTTTTCTCTTGCAATGCTCCGAAGTTCAAGTTGCTGCGAAGGAGCAGATTTCGCACGCAACGCTGACGCAGTGAACCCGTCTCGTCAAGGCCAGCGAGACACTACTTCGTAACAGGAGCTGAACGATTCATTTTCATCAAGAATCTCAGCCATCCGAGGTGATTGATTGGAGAAGTCTCAACATCGACCTCACGAGGCGACACACCAATCATGCGTCGCGATTCCAGGTGTTAATGACCTGTGTGGAAGAAAATTCCGTGCACGTCACGATGCTTGACAGATTGAGGAGTAATTAACCTCTAATCCGGCAAGTACTCGCTCACTAGCGACCCTACGGCACATGCATTGGAGGCGATTCTACCAGAAGCCGAAGCGTTACAAGCATCAGCGTAACTTCGACGATGCAGGAGAACGTCAAGCAACACGAGGTGTCAACAAATGAGGGAGATGCGGACTACTACAACACGATCACGCGCTCTACCGACCGTACATCGGAGGCACGGATGAGCATACCAGGAATTGCTACCCGTGGATACATCGAGGGGAGAAGCAAATTTCTCTTCACACCCTCAAATGAAACAATCACCGGCAGCAATGGAGCAACACATGTGTACCAAAATGCACGTGTTCCTGGTAGTTACGCCTGTTACACCCATCAGGAACACTCTACTGGGAAGGGGGAGTTGATGGATTCTCCTTCAACCGGTACGAGTTAAGAGAATTCTCTGCAGCAGCTGCCGCCGTCGCCGTCGTCGCAACCGCCGCCGCCGCCGCAGCAGAAGACTCGACAGAACATTCATAACCAAATCCTGATGGATGATTCTCCACTCAATGGAGATAATGCTGGATTATATTCCAGTGGATCGTTAAGTCCCGGCCAGGCACAGTACTATGATTTCCAGCTAGTGGGGAGGAGATACCACTACGCACTGGAATAGCTATGGCAATGCCATATACCCTCAAGAGCAGGAGATATTTGCTCTTATGAGGATGGGAGGACCACGGTACTCTACCGGTATACAAGTCCTCATGGCCTATGGCTTTCCTTAAAGTCATAAAACCTGCGTCGCAACCAATCCATCACCAGCACCAACTCCACGGAAGCAGATAGGCGTGGAATGGAGCGCCGACGCCACTCCGGATAGTGGACTCCGCGTATCTCCAACAACACCCCTGTTTGCCGAAATGGAGCAGACTTCAACATTAATGCTGAGTAGCTGAGACATCTTCGACATCATCGCTACTTCAAGGACAGCAACAGAATGAGACAACACATGATGGCACCAGAAGACCTATCCCAATATGTGCGCCAGACACCGATGCCTACCGATGGCCTCCGTGCTAAACTGGACGTGCATAAGGTCATACTGGATTGGCTGTCAGCAATACTCATTTGGAAATGGGAGAGGATTATTGGGGGATACCCCGAATATTCCCAGATATCCTAACCCATCACCATGGGATATCTACGCAGCTGAGATTCCTTGCCTGAGCAACCATCGAGGGAAACTACTTGGCGCCGATTCTGGAAGTTACCAGCTCCGCGTTTATGGTACCAACCCCTCCCATGGTTCTGAACACAAGGGATACGCTGAGCAGCACTTCGCATGCGCTGTTGTACTCAAGGCAATGTGAGTAGCAGACCGCGTGGTGGACAGGGTTACTACAAGTGATTCTGCTCTCCATTCCGCAGCACGACGATGCCGAATGGGTACGACTCGCGACAACACCAAGGCATGGACCTGCATTCGACAGAAGCTGCATGTAACGGATACAACACTGCTACAGAAGCAGTACTACGACACAACTGCCATACCACCAACACTTGGTGATCTTCACACGTGGACCAGATGCGGGTAACAGCATGCACAGATCGGACAACATAGCCACTCATCTGCATGTTACAGCACACTGTTCCAACCATTCACATCTCCAACTCCGACTTGCATCTGCCCGTCCTGGAGTTTGCCTACAATTATGCTCCTGACGCCGCTACTGGACAGACGCTGTACTTCGTCTGTTACGGACGCCACCCGATCACACCACAACAGCTAACCATATCAGCCACAGTCCGACTGGCTTCCGATTTCATCGCCATCGTCCACCATCTTGTACATCGACCACACAAGCGCCCTCTTGGACATCCAACATCAGCACAAGCACTTGGCAACTCATCACTACCCTTCTCGAGACCATAATCTTGACATCAGCCAACTTCCATCCAAGCTTCAACCTTGCTTCTGCAGGACTATCCTCTTTGAAGCAAAGGTTACTTCATTCACCTTCCGCTTCCGCGTACCAGCCACTTGGAAGATCCATAACGCCTTCCATACCAGCTTCTTAAACCCTATCAAGACCAAACACGCTCTACACCGAATGCCAACCACCGTCGTCGCCCGTGTTCATCCACGACATGGGACAACTACGTGCTTGGACACCGTCGTCGTGAGAATGGCACTCTGGAGCTTCTTCTTTGGTGGAAGGGTTCTGATCCTTCTGAGGCTGCGTCTCTGAATTCGACATGGGTAACGCCCGTCGTCCTCTTCGCGACTACCTTGTCAAGCAGGGTGTTACGTCTACCACCCAGCTTTGAGGGGGGGAAGAAGTGTGAGAGTACGACCTCGTTACACCAATTTCCCCTTTCCATATTTCCTATCTATTTCATTCCTCTTTTTATCCTCATTCATTTGGTCTTTATCTCATCTCACTTGGTTTCCTATTCCTCATTTTCCATTATCCTTTGGTTTATCCTGTTATTATAATTATATCACCGACCAGGCTCGGGATGTACTGGCGCGCTATATCTAGCGTAATCCTGCCGTAATCTCTTAAAGCCAATAGCCTCGCGTGGCTATACGCAAGGTGATTCTATTTCTAGAAGGGTCTATTTCCTTTGGATAGGATAAACCTGGTTACCTTATGTACTCTGGAAGTATAAAAGCACCTTGTACTGATTGATAGGGCAACATTGAGCAAACCTTTCCTCGGGACATTCGATCCTGTGACACTACCCCATCTGGTGTGTCTCACGTCACCCCCCTCCCATCGGTTGTCCCTGCCGAGGAGTCTGCTGACTCTCGTGGTTCGGTCGAGTCTCTTCCCTCGCCTGTCCTTGCCCCGGTCTCCCCTCCCTAGTCGTCGCCGTTGCTGTCCCAGCCGCAGCCGCCGCAGCCGCAGCCTCAGCCGCCGTCGTCACCGCCGACGGGGTTCGTGCGTTCTGGGGGTGCTGGGGAGCGGGCTGGAGCTGGTTCTAAAGCGGGCTCTGGGGGTGCTGGCGTGGGGCTTCTAGGAGGGAGCCATGTTGTCGCTGGAGGTTCTGGTGTTGGGGTCGGGCAGCAGTCGCAGTCGTCGCCGCCGGTGTCCGCTCTTTGCCTCCTCGGTCTTCCTTCCCCTGACCACCTGCCGGTGCCTCCCCCGTCTCAGCCGCCTCCTCTTCTGCCGGTCCACGGCCCTGTGTTTCCTCCGTTGGACTCCTCCCCGGATCGTTTCCCTCCTCGTTCTCCTCTTGTGTCTCCTCCCCTCTCTCCTGACGAGACTCCTCCGTCTCACGTCTGGTCTCGTCGTCCCTCTCGTGCTCGTCCTACCTCCCCTGTTCCACGTTCTCACCCTATGTTGCTTCGCTCTCACGCGTCTCGTGCTCCTCCTCTCCTCTCGTCTACTCCCCCGTCGTCACTTGCTATGGCCCCGCCTCCGTTCTTTGACTTCCTCCGTGCCGCGCGTCCCCTTGTTTTTCGTGTCCTTGCCTCTCTCGTTACCGACCCGTCCATTCCTGTCTCGAGTTTGTCGGCTCTTATCGCTGCTAACATGGACTTCACCGCTGCCCGCCGCCTGGAGTACGCCACCGCTCTGGTCTCTAACCTGCCTTCCCTCTGACCGTCAGGGGTTTGGCTGCTCTTGGCAGTGACGTCCTATTGGACAGGCAGTTCAAGCTTGCTATCCTGTCTATGGCCGCTCCCCATCTCTTTTCCATGCTCCTAGTCCTTGAGGGTAACCCTGACGCCCTTGACATCCCGACCCCTCGCACCTACGCTGAGGCCACCTCGGTACCCTGGGCCTTTCAGTGGAAAGCTGACATGGAGCAGGAGATGGCATCTTGGAGGTCCACCGGCACCTTCGTCGACGCAGTTCCCCCACCTAGGGAGAACGTAGTCTATGGGCGGTGGCTCTTCAAGGTGAAGCGCCCTCCTGGAGAGTCGCCTGTCTTCAAAGCGCGCTACATTGCTAAAGGCTTCAGTCAGAGTGAAGGGTGGACTTTTTTCAGACCTTCGCCCTGACCCAGAAGATGCCTACTCTTCGGGCACTATTACACGTAGCAGCATAGCGTGACTACGAGCTGCACTCACTCGACTTCTCCACAGCTTTCCTCTAGGGCAGTCTACACGAGCAGGTCTACCTATGCCGCCCCCAGGGCTTCTCTAGTGCCATTCCCACTAGCACCTAGTGGCTCCTTTGGCGCCTCGTCTACGGCTTGCTACAGGCACCCCGTGAGTGGCACGATACGCTGCGTGCTATACTTGCTGACTTGCAATTCTTCCATTCGTCTGCAGACCCCTCGCTCTTCGTCCGTTCCGGCCAGACTCCGTTCCACATCCTTGTCTACGTAGATGACCTGGTCTTTGCTACTGTAGATAGAGACGCACTGGCCTCCTTGAAGGCCGAGCTGCTGAGGAGACACATCTGCACTGACCTAGGAGAGCTGCGCCGCTACCTTGGCTTGCAGATATCGAGAGATAGAGCAGCGCGCACCATCACTCTCTCACAGTCGTACTTGGTGCGCCATGTCCTTCAGAGGTTCGGCCTTTAGTTCTCTTCTGCGCAGCCCACTCCTCTGCCAGTAGACCATAGACTCTCTGCTCTAGTCGCGGAGTTGGCTGTAGAGCCTAGTGGTCCCTACGCAGAGCTGGTGGGTTGCCTCATGTACCTGATAACTTGCACTCGTCCATATCTCGCATACCCTCTCAGCATCCTGGCTCGCTTTGTGCCCCCCGGCAGACACCGACCACAGCACTGGTCGGCAGCTAAGAGGTTTTGCGTTATCTAGCATGTACATCGGGCATGGGCTAGTGCTAGGAGGACGTAGTCCAGTGGTCCTTACCTGGCACACAGACGTTTCTTGGGCAGACGACACCGAGACTCTCAGGTCCTCACAGGGCTACTACTTTAGCCTTGGTGCAGGTGCCATCTCATGGAGGTCCACCCGCTCCTCGTCTGTTGCCCAGTCTAGCTGTGAGGCTGAGATCTACTCTGGTGCCATGGCGGCACAGGAGCTCCGCTGGCTGACCTTCTTGCTCACCGACCTGGGTGAGCGGCCTACCTCTGCCCCGGTTATGTACTCTGACTACACGGCCATGATCCTCCTATGCCAGGAGCCTCGACTTGAGGGCAGAGCGAAGCACATCCAGCTGCGGTACTTCCTCCTGCGCGAGCTGCAGCAGCGTCGCCAGGCTCGCATAGTACATTTGGCCTCTAGTGCCAACACAGCTGATATCTTTACTAAGGCGCTTGCGCCTAAAGATCATCAGCGGCACTGTGTACAGGTCTCGTTCGTGTAGCCTCTCACTTGCTAGGACGTTGATTTTGTACAGACCTTTAAATATATTACCCTGACTGGCCTTGTGGCCTCTTCCCAGTGGGTGGACTAGTAGTGCCGCCCTGGTCTTGCTCTTGCCTTGTTTGTACTCGTTTGACTGGTCTTTAGACCCTGCCTCAAAGGCTGGACAAGTAGTGCCACCCTGAGCTGCTTCTCTCTCATCAGGCATTGCCCCTATCCAGTCTAGGGGGTGTGTCAAACATATATTGTATGTTGTTATAGACTCTATAGGGTTGTGCGTTAGGGAGTACAACCCATTAAGTTATATTCTCTTGTATGTCACTATTCTAGTAATTCTTTCACTTCAATATAAACACGCACCCGATTGTAATCGGCCGACGACGCTGTACAAACATTACTGACGGAATTTGTGGGGCAAACATGGAGGAACATGAATGGCTGGTCTAGTGGTAATAAAGTTCTTCGAAAATAATGTGGATTCAGCTCCGCACAAATCGTATCAAAGCGCCCGCCGTCGTCGCATGGACACACTAATTGGCTGTCGCAAATATGTTGCCAAATGACTGTAATATAACTGTTCACATGACACGAGTACACTGTGGGTACGAAGACAGTTTTGTCAGGATAAATTGCTTATGAAGCACTAAGGGGCAGCAAAGGGGGTCGTCTACAAGGCATATGACTTGTACGCTATATTGGCCCAACTCGCCCGTAAAAGTAGTGTGCTCGAATTTGGAGCACCCGCCCAAAAAACAACTGGGCCTGGAAAGGACTTCATGTGTACTTGATTTTTGCCGAGTGGTCAGGCCACTGAGGGAAGGTCCTAAGAGTGTGTTCCAACGAGTCTTTTTTTTAGCGAACCTCTTCCCACACTCGCGAGCTACAGTGTCGCGAATTTTGACGTGAAATGCTTCAGTGCGGTTCCGCAAGGTGCGAGGCGAGGTTCGGCCTGCCGAGTTTCAGGGGCGTGTTTGAATACCTCTTTTCACACGAACATGCTTTTAGATACCCGATATTATGTACAGTAAAATTTCGGCGCAAGCTGTTTTTCTGTCGTTGAGAGCGGCGGAATGCAAATTTGGAACGGGTATGCTGAAATGGGATGAAGAGAACACGCTCTAATGTTCGTACGTGAGATTGGGGAAGAGGCTCGTTGCAACAAGCCCTAAGTGTCAGAATTCTCGCCATTGGTTTTCCGGTGCAGCTCGGTCCGGCTTAGGAAATTCTGGGCTCTGTGCGATACAGTATGATCCAGTTCGACAACCAATTTATAATTGCAACTCAGGACACGCCCTCACACTTGCTCCAACTCGCCTCACTTGCGTGATTCTGGCCAAGGTCCAAACACATTCCTCACACCTACTCCAGCTCACGTCAAACTACCTAAGGGCGTTATGCTTTAAATTTGTTTGGCGTTTTTTTTTAATTCTTCTTTTTTTTTTCTTTTTTTTTTAATCGTATTTTTTTAGTTCAAATTTCGTGAATTTATGGAAACGGCATGATATCGAACCAAGATATTCGAACTACAAGGAGGGTGATGGGAACAGAGTACGTCAACATCGCAAATCCAAGGCCTCGCAAATTTTGCAAAATTCAAGTCGTCGCAATTGAGAGATAGGGTGCTCGAAACACAATGGGGGGCACGCGTTGACTGCTGCTTGACCTGTCAGGTCAAGGGGGTGTGGGGTTCTTGGTGGTAGTGGTAACGACGTACACCACCTTTCAGCCTCGTGAATTTCGCGAATCGGACTTTTGGAGGTTTGGCAGGATGTTTCGAACGATGTGGAATGTGCTATCCAAATGGGCGCGTTCGAACCGCCTTCGTGCCAATTTTGTTTCGAATTTCGGGGTGGTGCTCTGACACCCTCGCGAAATTGGCGAATACCCTTCGCGACTTATGTAACCACTCTGTAGTTCGAAACTTGCAAAACAACCAAACTCAAAGCACCACACCCTAAGTAGTTTTGGCGAAGGACCGGTCACGCCCCTCACACCAGGACTTATTTTTCACGGGTAACTACTCAGATTTCGGCAAAATAACGGGTGAGTTTTCGACCGATTCCGGATTGTGACGTGTTCGTTTTCCATGCAGCCGGATTCTTACTGGTTCAGGTTCAGCCGCACCCGTGAATTGACGTGTTTGTTTTGCGAAGTACCCTTATTTAACGGGTGAGCCCCTGGCAAAAACGGATCATAGAGCTACAAAACCCACCTATTCCCCACCCCCAGTACCGCCCCACCCTATCCCCTACCTCTCCCTTCCAGAAAAGAGATACATCCATAGATTGGATGGTGGTTCACAAGAGTAGGAAGACTGAGGGCAAAGAGCCTAGCAAGGAGTTTACATAGGTGAAGTGGTGTGTTTTGTTCTTATAGAGCCCTTGAACTGGCAAATTTGACGCTACGGAAAAAATCCTGGAACTGCGTGTTGTTTTCGTTCCTACCCGGCTTTTGACGACAAACTTTTAAGGCACACCCGTGAAATCCTGGTTTCCATATAGGGGTAGCTGGATCTGCCGTGTGGACGAAAATCCAAACGTAAGCCCTGCCTCACACCTGCTACAGCTCGCCTCAAACAACTTGCGTTCTTCTGGTCAAGGACCAGTCACGCCCCTCACACCAAAACGCCTTGGCATATAGGATTCTGTTTCACGGCGAATCTCGATAAAAGCTGATTCGTCAGGCTCTGTAAAACAATAACATACTATTTTCAGGCCTGAAATAATGGGAACACATGAGTTTCAGGTTTGATGAAAATAAAAACTTGAAAAAACTGGGTATTCCCTAAAAAACACCCTGATATACAGGCTTTCAGACCTTTTTGGCCTGAAATCTGAGGGGTTGCCGGTGGCAAACCCTATTTCAAGTTGGCACTGACTAGAAGTTGGGCTTACAATTTCAACCACGAATGTGAAGGTCTCCACATCCAAAATGGAGTTTCGACGCGGGCAGCAACCCGATTTATACACCCAGATTTTATTTTGGGTTGTGGGGCAACCAATTGTTAGCGTTCATGTATATACATATACAATATGTGTGTGTATTAAGAATATATATAAACATTATAGCCTAGCTAGAGGCAGTTCGTATAGGGTACAACACTTCGACATATCCTTGATCCCCTCCTTGCCCTAATCAACTTTTCTCTCGATGTGGTATCACGCCAGGCTCGCTCTTAGTTACTCCCCACTCCTCTCCCTCCTTAGACTAGGATGGGACGTAGTCTGCCGCCCTACTTTGTTCCACGACTAGCGCCCTAGCCTAAGGCTGTCGCCATGCCTCCACGCTGCCCACTGCTCACCGCTCTGCCTCCGCGCTGCGCACTGCTCGCCGCCCGCTATACGCGCTGCTCGCTGCCGGCGTTGCTCACCGCCAGCTTGCCACCGCCAGCTCGACGCCAGCAGCTCGCTCGCTGCTTGCTCGCTGCCAACCTGCCATCAGCAGCTTGCAGCCTGCAGCTGCCCGCTGTCTGCCAGCACTCCGCCGCCAGCTCGCCGCCACTAGCTCGCCGCCAGCAGCTCGTCGCCAGTTTGCTGCCAGCGGCACGATACCAGCACGCTGCCAGCTCGCCAGCAGCTTACGGCCGCCCGCTCGCTGCCAGCATGCCATCGACAGCTTGCCGCCAGCCGCTCGCCACTGCCAACCTGCCTGCTGCTAGCCGAAGCTGCCGCCAGCCTACCGCTAGCCGTCGCTGTTGCCAGCCTGCCACTCACTGCTGCTTCCGCCTACCTGCCCATAGCCACCGCTGCCACCAGCCTTCCACTCACTGCCACTGCCTCCAACCTGCTGCTAGCCGCCGCTGATGCCAGCCTGCCGCTCGCTGCCACTGCCGCCAGTCTGCCGCTAGCTGCCACTGCTGCCAGCCTGTCGCACGCTGCCGCTGCCACCAGCTTGCTGCTAGCCGCCGCTACTGCTAGCCTGCTTCTCACTGCTGCATGCTGCCACTGCCGCCAGCCTGCTGCTAGCCGCCGTTGCCGCCAGCCCGCCGCTAGCCACTCGCTGCCGCCCGCCAGCTGCTAGCCAGCCACTTGCCAACGGCCCGCCCGCAGTCAGCCAGCCGCCAGCCAGCCGCCAGCCAGCTGCCAGCTACTAGCCGCTAGCCTGCTGCTGCCATCTCATCGCCAGCCTGCCGCTGCCAGCTCACCACCAGCCGCCAGCAGCTAGCTGCCAGCCGCTACCCGCCAGCTATCGCCAGCTGCCGCCAGCCGCCAACCGTCAGCCACCGGCTACCAGCTGCTGCCTGCCGACAGCCTGCTGCTGCCGGAGGCCTGCCGTTCGCTGCTCCTGCCTGCAGCTCGATGCTGGCGCCAGCTCCTACTGCCTGCTGGCCGCTGGCTGCCTGCTGCCGTGTGCCTTCCAGCCACCAGCTGCCCGCCAGCTGCCAGACCGCCGCTCCGGCCACAGCCACCACAGCCGCTGCCGCCGTCCGTGCTCCATGCAGCCCCTAGCGCCTCCCACTAGTCGCCTCCTCGTTTCTGGGGTTCCTCGACGCCTCCCCTGCCGGCATGACGACAACGAAAGGGTCTATTCTTCAGCTGGACACCGAAGGCCGGGCGGCCGACTTCGCTCACTGGCTTCTCGCTCTCCACCGGGAGCTGGTGAGCCAGTGCGTGGACTATGAGCTATTGGTGGCTCAAATTACCAGTGAGCTGCTGCCCCTCCTCCGTCCTGAGTGGAGGGAGGGTTGAGGACAGGAGGGAAAGCACAAATAGGAGGCATGGAAGGGATACGAGGGAAAAGAGAGATACAGTGGCGGAAAGTATTGCCCGGATAATTGCCTTAAAAATATTCTCGTACTGTTTTGGTGCCTTTTTTGTATAGTTACGACTCATATTTCGGCCGTGGCTGTAAAGTAGTACTGTAGTATATCTAACGGCTATGGGTCTCAGTTTTATAGGGGTCGATTTTTTACCGGGGACGAGCTTTGGTTTGCGTGGGTGCATCCGGACAGTTCCTGCCAAGCGGCGTACTAGATCTATATCCTAACCTCCATTTTTCTACTTACTTGCCCTCGCGACTTTCGAGTTGTCAAGAGATAGGCTAGGACCGCTGCTACGATTAGGCCATCATGAAACCGTTAGATGAGGCGCGCCGCGCACGGATCATTAACATGTTGCGGAGGGGGTATAGCACTCGTCGAATCGCTAAACAGGTAGGCGTGGGGAAGAGTACGGTCCATGATTATGGTCTCAAGGCGATTGCAGAGTCTAGCCGCGATGACGCGCATCCTACGATGCCCTTAGCCGGTCGCCCTCGCTTAGTGACAGAGAGAGTTCGCCGCGGCATAGTTTGGTCGATTACCAGCGGGGAGGCAAAAACCTCTGCTCACGTGGCGAAGATTGTCGAGATGCAGCACGGCATCACGCTGCATCCTAGGTCGGTGCGTAACGCTTTGAATGGCAGCGGACTTGTCGCAATCCAGCAGACCAAGAAGCCGCGACTCTCTCAAAAAAACATACGCGATAGGCTAGAATGGGCCCGTGCCCACGCCAACTGGACGGTTGACGATTAGAAGCGAGTGATCTGGTCGGATGAGACCAAGATCAATCGATTTGCTTCCGACGGACGCTCATATGTCTGGGTTCGCGAAGGCACTGCCCTCCAAAGCCACCAAATCAAGCAGACCGTCAAACACGGGGGCTGCTGCTTGATGATTTGGGGCTGCATGTCGTATGATTGAGCGGGTTTCATGCGCAAAATAGATGGTAGGATGGACGGACCGCTGTATCTGAGTATATTGCAGGACGAGCTCAGCTTTCACCCTCGGAAGTCATCTTCCACGAAGCACAAGTCGCGTATCGTGCAGGAGTGGCTTCGAGAGCAGGAGTTTGGGGTGCTAGAGTGGCCATCATCCTCACCCGACCTCAACCCAATAGAGCATCTATGAGCTCATCTCAAGAGGGAGCTGGCCAAGCACGAGAAGCCTCCCACAGGTATGCTGGACCTTTGGGAGCATGTCCAGGAGGAATGGGAGAAGATCCCGGCGGATGTGTGCACCCACCTGGTGGAAAGCATGCCAAGGAGGGTGAGGGCGGTGATTAAGGCGAAAGGGCGGTGGACTAGGTACTAGTTTGGGGTTGTTGAAACTTGCTGCTTGCACCTGGCAAAAATTGTCCGGATGTACCATGATTGTTAATTTCTGCTTTTTGCGGTAAACATCAATATCTTCGTCAGATGTAAGGCATGGGCCTAGAGCCTTACCCCAACCTACATACACAGGGCACACCAAAAGATTAAGGCTTAATGTGCATGACCCCTTAATATTCCAAAATTCGTCTAAGTCACAAACATGCGGACAATACTTTCCGTCCCTGTAGCATGGATGGGAGGTTGTGTGCGGGAAAAGCGGAATCGGTGGGATAGCCGGGAGGAGAGGAAGGGAGGGGACTGGTGGCGGTACCGGGACGTGCGGTATAGCGGGAATAGATGGGAGAGGGTGGAAAGGAGAAACATGAGAGATAGGTGCACTGATTAGCCAGCCAAGTGCGTGCCGGAAGTCACAAGCACAATTGAAGACTCAAGAATGGAGGACGAAGATGGACTTAAAAAGGGAAAGACTCGGGAGGTTGATTGAGTTAGAGGGTTGAGGAAGTCGGGAGGAGGGAGTTCGTGAGTTGAAAGTCCTCATCCTGTTGCTCTTGATGAAGTATTTTTTTCCCTCTTGTCGGTAACTGCCTAGTCGCAAACTGTTTATTGCACACATCATTAAATGTTTAGGAACAAATTACATTCAAGCAGCATACAGTGACATTTTTAGGAATGCGCCGCTAGCGCACTTCAAGGCTGCACCTGTAGGATGAGTTAGGAGCTAGGCTAGGAAGCCATGAGAGGTCGAGAGGTTTTAGCTAGGGAGAAGTTACGAGAGGAAAGAGTGTTGGAGTAGAAGAGAAAGAGATACCCTATAAGAAGGGGGGGTTGTCCTTGTCAACTTATACATATGTTGTTAAATAAAAGTTATAGGCAAGATAGGTGTAGCTATTCTAGTATTCTAACAATCCCCTCGACAGTAGGATCCAGCAATGTAGCACACCTACCAAGCCTGAACAAATATATATATATATATATATACATAATATATAATTTGACACACCCCACATGCAACACCCCCAAACCCGTGCACCCCCATGCCCTTCAGCACCTGTGGCGTCTACCCCTCGTGCGAAGCGGTGACACCCCCGGCAGGTGGCAGCAAAGGCGTCTGCGGCGGAACGACGACGACAGCGGTGGCGGCAGAGCGGGTGGCGCCGGCTGCACCTGCATCGGCGGCGGCGGTGACTGCTATGCTAGCGGCACCCGGCGATGTGGCACGACCCTGCGACGACCGGGAAGAGAATCATCAGCTGCAGCTGGAATGAGGGGTGGCGCGGGGGTGGGGGAGGGGCGTGGCTTCAGCGAGGTGCCCTAGTTGGCGCGCTGGCTATCGTGCAGGCGTACGGCTGGCACCTGAAACATTGCGTGGCCTGCTGCCACCCATGCAACGACGCGTCGACGACGCCACGGCAGAACGATGACGCCACCACAGCGCGGC
>BQMB01001223.1:0-17500 GCA_027943415.1 Closterium sp. NIES-67 | reverse complement strand
CCCCCCCCTTCCTCCCTTCCCCCCCCCCCCCCCTCTCCTCCCCCCTCCCCCCCCCCCCCCCCCTCCCTCCTCTCCTCCTTCCCCACGAACAGCAGCAGCCGCATCCTTCCTCAATCAAACGCAGCACCGCAACCGCACCCTCCACCGGCCTTCACCTCCTCCCCACTCCCTTCATCAGCCGCAGCAGCCACATCTCCCCCTCCACCTCCCCCTACTCCCCTTCCTCCCCCACCAGCTGCAGCAGCCGCCTCATCTCCAGCAGCCGCACCATCAGCAGCAGCAGCCGTATTTCCCCCCTCCCCTCCCTCCTCCTTCTCCCCTCTCCACTCATCCCCAGCAGCAACAGCAGCAGCATCCGCAATCGCACCATGACCACCGAAACACTCGCCGTCGACATCTCCACCATCGACGTCCTCGAGCTCATCGACGACGCCGTCCCTGTCAACTGGGCTACCTTTGCCCAGAGCCTTACCAATGTCCTCGGATCCGCTATCATCAACGACTACTGCCTCCTTGACATTCTCCTTGGCAATGACGCAGGGCAGCCCCCAGAATGTCCGCTGATGTCTCCCCTGCACCTCCCGCCCCACCCCCCCCCCTCGGGACCGGCCCCCACCAAGCCCTCTCCACTGGTCTACACCGACGACCCTGATCGCTGGGCTCGCGTGCAACACCAATATGACAAGGACTTTGCGGAGTACACTCTCCTCCATCACGCGTATGACGCAGAGCAAGCTGCGCACGACGCGCCAACACACTCCTCCAACAGCACAAGGACGCCACGGCTAAGTATGCTGACGACTTTCGTGAGTACCGTCGTCGCCACTCTGCCTGGAACGTTGCCAACCGCAAATGTCTCGCTATCCTGTCTGCATGCGTTCCTTCCTCCCTCAAACGCGAAATTACCCCCTCCTCCGCTCCCGAGTTCTGGAAAGAGCTATGTGCCACCTATGACCTCCAGGACACCAACTCTCTCCTAGCGCTCCACCGCGCCTTCCTCGACATCAACCTGACTCCTGCCCCAACGCCCTCTCCTTCACGCGCCGCCTCCTCACCACTGCCAAACGCCTTGCCGATCGTCGCTCTCCCCTTCCCGACTCCCTCATCGTTTGCCGCCTCCTCGACGGCCTCACACCCATGTATGAGGCCCGTCGCGTGGCGTTCAATGAGGTCCACGCCAGCTTCCCACCCGACTCCGCCTATGTAGCCGCATGGATTCTGAAAACTGAAGCGGAGCTTCTCCGCCAGTCTCCTCCAACGGCTCATGCTGCCCAAGCAAAAGGAGGACGTGGTGCTGGCCGTGGCGGTACTTCGGCGGGACGATCGGGTGGTGGACGTGGCGGGGGGCGCAGTGGAGGACGCGGGGGTAGCAGTGGTTCCAACAGCACCGGCGGCTTCTCCCCGTGTCAGTATCTCATCCGCAACGGCCCCAACAAGGGTAAGCGCTGCCTCCAAACCACCCATGCCACCACCACATGTTTCAAGGCCCTCACTGATGAGTGGCTTGATCGAGGCAACACGGGCACGCCCCCTCGCTGGTCCGCTATCACTCCACCTCCCACTCCCTTTGATGTTCGTACCCTCCCCGCCTATCAGCCCTCCTCTACCTCTCTCCACCACATCCTCGCACAGCACCTCCCTCCACAGATCCTCCAGCAGGTCACGCCCCTCCTTCCGTCCCCACAGCCGCAGCAGACTCAGCAGCCGCAGCAGAACCAGCAGCCGCAGCAGTCCCAGCAGCAGCCGCAGCAGCTCCTGCAGCAGCTCCTCCAGCAGCTGCAACAGTCTCAGCAGCACCAGCAGTCTCAGCAGCAGCCCTCCCCTCCCTCCGCCTGGAGCTCTGGCCTGTCTGCTCCTGCTCCTCCTGCGCAGGCCCCCACCGGACCTCCTGGCTTTACCCCATTTCCCTCACCTGGCTTCATCAACCATGTTAGCCATGCTCTCCTGCTATTCCTCCAATGTATCCCGAGTCTATTAATGAAACCTCCTTCCAGTACTCCGTGTCTCACCCCACCCTCCTTCCATTGAGTTTGTCATTGACAGCGGCGCCAGTGTCACAGTCCTTCGTGATGCTGGTGCCCTCACCCCCTCCCTAACCCCTCCACCATCATTGGAGCCGATTCTACTTTCTCGGTCACCTCCCGCCATACCTCCACTCTTCCCTGCCCCCTCTTCCCCTCAGGTTCAGTAACTGGCTTCCATGTCCCCTCCCTTCGCACTAACCTCGTCTCCCAAGGTGCACTTCAACGGGCCGGGGTCACAACAATCTACCCCGGCCACGCCACCCACTGCGATTGTTTCACTCATCCACGGGCCATTTCATCGTCCGTGTTCCCATGTGTCCTCGCACTCGCATGTACACCCTTCACACTCCCCGTCCGTCAGCCTGTCACACTGCCTCCACCATCCCTCCCCTCCCCCCTCCTCTCTTTCCTCCGCAACCTCCCTCCACCTCCCCTCCCGCCCCTCCTGCTCCCCCCCATCTCAGTGCCACTGTCGTGATCTTACACATCCTGCCATCCTCCTCCACCACCGCCTAGGTCACCCCAACTTTGCCACCCTCCACAAGGCCGTCGCCTCCGGGCTCCTCAATGGCCTTCCCCTCACTCTCCCCCACTCCCTCCCTCCCCCGCCCCCCTTGCACCATCTGTGTCCAGAGCAAGCTCAAGCAGCTTCCTCATAAAAGTCACCCTTCTTGCGCCCCAGAGCTCCTGGATCTTGTCCACATGGATCTCTGGGGCCCCAACCCCTCCCCACCCGTCAAGGGCACCGCTACCTCCTCGTCCTAGTCGATGACCGCTCACGATACACCTCGGTCTCCCTCCTTCGCACGAAGGCCGAAGCATCGGCCTTTATCATCGCCTGGGCCGAGCAGGCGCGCACCCACTTCGGTCGTCCCGTTCGCCGCTTCCATTCCGATGGCGGCGGTGAATTCCTCAATCACCATCTCTCTTCCTATTTCTCCACCCATGGTATTCACCACACTTACACCCTCCCTCACTCCCCTCAGCAGAATGGCGTGGCAGAAGCTCGTGTTCGAGAAGTTACAAAGACCGCCAGGTGTCTTCTCGTTCACGCCTCCTGCCCGCCTTCTCTCTGGGGTTATGCTCTTCTCCACGCCGTCCTCCTCACTAACCTGTATCCCCACCCTCTCCTCCCCTCCACCACCCCCACCGAGCTGTGGACGTCAACTAAACCCGACGTCTCCCCCCTGCGCGTCTGGGGTTCCAGGGCGTATGTTCTCATACACCCAGCCGACCGCTCACGCACAGCAGGGAAGCTCGCCTCCAAGAGTCTACCCTGTGTATTCCTTGGTCACAACACCTCCTCCCCTGACTACCTCTTCCTTCATCCCCCCTCAGGTCGCCTCATTCGTAGTCGGGACGTCATCTTTGACGAATCCTCCCCGTACTACACCTCTCCTGCCTCACCTGACCCACTCACCATTCCTCCTCGCCCCTTCATCCCCTCTGACACTGTCACCCCCCCTCCTCCCCCTCTCCCTCTTATTCCCCCACCCCCAGCACCTCCTCCTCCCGAATCTGCTCCCTCCTCATCTTCCTCAGGTGACATCCTTGACCCAGTACTCCCCCCTCTCCCTCTCACTCCGCTTCCGCTCCATCCTCCCCCTTCTCCCCACCTCCCCCCCTCCACCTCCTTCCCCCCTCCTCCCCCACCTCCCCCACCTCCTCCTCCACCCCCCAGGTGTCTTCTCCCCTTGTCCTTCGCCACCGCCCTCATACTCGGTCCATGGATCTAGGCTTGAGCAACGGGTCGGGTCGGGTCGGGTAACCCGACCCGAACCCGACTTTTTGACGGGTCGGGTCGACATTTGCGGAGGGTCGACCCGACCCTCGGGTACCCGACCCGACCCGACCCGACCCGACCGACAAAACCCGACCCGTCGGGTCAGCTTATTACCCGTCCCTGCCCCTATGTTAACCCGACCCGACCCGACCCGAAATCGGGTCAAGTAGTACCCGACCTACTAAACTCGGGTCGGGTTGGCATTTCCTGAACTCCGACCCGACTTGACCCGACCCGACCCGACCCGACCCCGACATCGGGTAGGGCAAAGTCGGGTCGGGTCGGGTCGGGTCGGGTTCATGCTCAAGCCTACATGGATCCCCTCTTTGGTCCGCCCTTAGCCCCTCCCTCCCCTCAGGCAAAGGCACCCGCTCCAGCACCCTCTGCTTCCACCTCCGCACCCGCCGCAGCAGCTCCCGCCGCCGCATCAGTGCCTGCCCCGGTCGCCGCACCCGCAGCGTCAGGATCCGCCGCAGCAGTTGCCTCGGTCAAGCAGCCGTGCAGCCGAGTCGCAGAGTCGCAGTGTCGCAGCCTCCCCCTCAGCAGCGCAGCAGACTTGCAACACCACCCTCCCTTCCTCCTCCTTTCTCTCCCCTCCTCATCGAAGACTCCCATGGTGAATTTCTTCGCCTCCACCTCTTCTCCAACACCCAAGCAGTCGCCTTCAGCATGACCGGCGCTCCGGTACTGGTCTTCTCCGGTGCGCCCATCATCTTCGAGCCGGGAGATTATCACGAAGCTATGACATGCCCCGACCACCCTCATTGGGGCAAGGCAGTCCTCAAAGAGAACGAGGCCTTTGTCCGCAACGGCACCTTCATCGACGTACCCGCCCTCTCAACCACAACGTGGGCAAAGGCAAATGGGTATTTCGGGTCAAGCTCCTCCCTGGCGACGACCCGGTCTATAAGGCCCGTTACTGCGCCAAAGGATTTACGCAGCGGTACGGCCATGACTTCCTTGACACGTACTCGCCGACCGCCACTCCCCCTGTCGTCCGCGTGTTCTTGGACTTCGTTGGCCGGCGCGGCATGATCCTGCACTCGATGGATGTCACCACGGCATTTCTCCAAGGTGAACTCCATGAGCGCATCTTCATGGAGCGTCCCGAGGGCTGGCACCTCCCTTTCCCTCCCAACACCGTTTGGGAACTTCGCCGCCCGGTCTACGGCCTCAAGCAAGCTCCTCGGGAATGGCATGCCAAGCTCTCGAGCACTCTCCGTGCTCTTGGTTTTCGCCCTTCCCAGGCTTCCTCCTGCCTCTTCCTGCGCACCTCCCCCTCCCCCTTCTACATCCTCGTCTACGTCGACGACATGCTTCTTGCCGCTGACAACGAAGCAGACCTACAACAGGTCAAGGATGAGCTGCAGAAGCGCCTCCTCTGCAAGGACCTGGGGGAGGTCCGCAACTACCTCGGGATGGAGATTTCTCGCGATCGTACGGCCAGGACCATCTCCCTCTCTCAGGCATTCTACCTCGAGAAGGTCCTTGAACGCTTCGAGATGGCCACGGCCAAACCCGTCTCCACACCCCTCCAAGTCGGCCACCAGCTCTCGCCGACAACCACCCACGGTTCCTCCACCAGTCCTTACGCTGAGCTGGTCGGGTCCCTGATGTACGCCATGATGTGCACTCGCCCCGACCTCGCCTACCCTATCAGTGTCCTGGCGCGCTTTGTCGGCGCTGGCAAACACACTCCCGAGCACTGGCAAGCGGCCAAGCGCGTTCTCCGCTACATCAAAGGCACCAAGGACTATGTCCTCACCTTGGGCGGCCCCACCCCTCCTCAGCTCACTGGCTACAGCGACTCCTCTTGGGCAGATTCTCAGCCCGATCGTCGCAGCTCACAGGGGTATGGTTTCTCCCTCGGGAGTGGCCTCATTTCCTGGCGCTCCACCCGCTCCTCCTCGATCGCTCTCTCCTCGTGCGAAGCAGAGCTCTACGCCATCACCATGGCGGCCCAGGAGGCGCGGTGGCTCAGCTTCCTCCTCGCTGAGCTGGATGTCCCCAGCCCTGTCCCACCATCTGGTGCGACAATGCCAGTACTATCCACCTCACAAAGGAAGCCGTTTTCCATGGTCGCTCCAAACACATCGCGCTCCGACACTACTTCGTTCGTGAGCTCGTCCAGGCTGGACACCTCACCGTGCGCAAGATTGACTCTTCAGCCAACCTTGCCGACATCTTCACCAAGGCCCTCCCTCGTCGTCCCCATGCGGCTCTCCTTCGCCTTCTGGGTCTTGCCCCTCCCTCACAGGGGACTACCTGATTCAGGGGTTGCTTCTCCTCCCCTTCCCAAGACTTATGGCACTCTGTAGGCTAAGGGGTTGTGTTAGACTATTCTCCCTTCATTCTATTAGCCTACATCGTTTCATTGTCTTAGGAACTTATAAGCGCCCCACTAGGGTGTATACACCCAAGTTGGGGGTTGGGTTCCCAACCTTGTTGGGTTCCCAAATTGGTTGGGCTCCCAATTATTGGAACCCCCAATAATCCCAACCAAGATTATTGGACCCACCAATAATCTTGGCTAGGATTATTGGACCCCAATAAGTTGGCCAACTCAACTTATTGGGGTCACCAATAATCGTGGTCACCTCCCAACCAAACCCCCCCCCCCCCCCCTCCCTCCTACTCCTCACCTATGTATACCCACTCCTTTCCTAATACAATCATCACTTCAGATTCTCACAGAAATGGCGCACATGAAGGAGAAATGGCGCACATGAAGGAGAAATGGCGCACATGAAGGAGAAATGGTGCACATGAAGGAGAGATGGCGCACATGAAGGAGAAATGGCGCACATGAAGGAGAGATGGCGCACATGAAGGAGAAATGGCGCACATGAAGGAGAAATGGCGCACATGAAGGAGAAATGGCGCACATGAAGGAGAAATGGCGCACATGAAGGAGAAATGGCGCACATGAAGGAGAAATGGCGCACATGAAGGAGAAATGGCGCACATGAAGGAGAAATGGCGCACATGAAGGAGAAATGGCGCACATGAAGGAGAAATGGCGCACATGAAGGAGAAATGGCGCACATGAAGGAGAAATGGCGCACATGAAGGAGAAATGGCGCACATGAAGGAGAAATGGCGCACATGAAGGAGAAATGGCGCACATGAAGGAGAAATGGCGCACATGAAGGGGCAAAAGGCGCACAGGAAGGGGAAATGGCGCACATGAAGGAGAAATGGCGCACATGAAGGGGCAAAAGGCGCACATGAAGGGGGAAAAGGCGCACAGGAAGGGGAAATGGCGCACATGAAGGGGGAAAAGGCGCGCAGGAAGGGGAAATGGCGCACATGAAGGGGAAAAGGCGCACAGGGAGGGGAAATGGCGCACATGAAGCGGGAAAAGGCGCACAGGGAGGGGAAATGGCGCCCATGAAGGGGGAAAGGCGCATAGCAACGGAACCAACCCAGGGTAGGTATCATCTCTGATGCCTCCACTCCTCTCCCTCCCATGATCCCATCAGGACTCGCACGTGTGAAGGCAAGCCCGGTTCACTTGGGCATGAGGCCATTGACGCCCACACCTTTGCTGAATGGGTAAGGCTCATGGTCGAAAAAGTTTATGAAGTTTGCTGGATCAAGTATCGTTTCTTGATTACTGTTTTAGGGTGATTCCTGCATATCTATGGGAGATACCTTAGCATTCTAGGTAACGCAAATACAATTGCCACCATTGTCTGATTCCAACACCATAAGACCTTCAGGTCGAATCAGGGCTGCTTCATACCGACTGTTTGCGGCCCATTGCGTGCTGTGGCTCCGTGTGATAGCTAATGACAGAATTCTGACATCTGCCTGCCTGCTGTGACTGTGCACATCCATGGCATGGCAGGGAGTGGACTACCTGAAATACGACAACTGCTACAACGATGGAACCCCAAACAAGTTGCGGTACGTCGTGTCAACATCACTCGTGTCGGCATCACTTGTGTCGGCATCACTTGTGTTGTGTTGGCATCACCGTATTGGCGTCACTCGTGTGGGCCTCACGTTCGCTTTGAGGCATCACAGATTCCATCGCTTTCCCTCCCTCTCCCATCGACCTGTCACGATGGATTGCCTTTCTTCCCGTCTTCCGACTGCTCTGTCCGTTTTCCCTCGTTCGTTTGTTCATTCTTTTAGGGTGCATCCCACTCGTTCATTTGCCGTTCGTTTCAGTGCGTTTCAGTATGGTGCCTCACTGTCAAAAACGGTTTGCGTGCTTCACCGTCACCACTCACGACCATAGCGCACCAAACTGAATCGTCCCTCTGCCCCCACTCCCCCCCTCCCCCTTAACTCATCCTCCTCTGACGCCTAAATGCACCCTCAGCTACACAGTCATGCGCAATGCACTGGAGGCCACAGGGAGGGACATCTTCTTCTCCATGTGTGAATGGTGAGCTGAGAGCATCCTGTGGTGAGGTCAGAACATCCCATCTTAGAATGCACCATGTGCGAATGGTGAGCTGAGAGCATCCTGTGGTGAGGTCAGAACAGAACATCCCATCTTAGAATGCACCATGTGCGAATGGTGAGCTGAGAGCATCCTGTGGTGAGGTCAGAACATCCCATCTTAGAATGCACCATGTGCGAATGGTGAGCTGAGAGCATCCTGTGGTGAGGTCAGAACATCCCATCTTAGAATGCACCATGTGCGAATGATGAGCTGAGAGCATCCTGTGGTGAGGTCAGAACATCCATCTTAGAATGCACCATGTGCGAATGATGAGCTGAGAGCATCCTGTGGTGAGCTCAGAAACATCCCATCTTAGAATGCACCATGTGCGAATGGTGAGCTGAGAGCATCCTGGTGAGCTCAGAACATCCCATCTTAGAATGCACCATGTGCGAATGGTGAGCTGAGAGCATCCTGTGGTGAGCTGAGTGGATCCCAACTTTGCTCGAATGCAAACAAACGCATTTGCGGTGTGTCCTAGATCCCACCCTGCTACTCTGTTCTGCTGGCCACTTTCATGCCACTGTAGCTACCAATGGTGTCTTGGATTGGCGTAGGACTAAGCAGACAATAGTCAAGAGCGCATGGTGA
Organism: Closterium sp. NIES-67; assembly: GCA_027943415.1. Classification (NCBI taxonomy): domain Eukaryota; kingdom Viridiplantae; phylum Streptophyta; class Zygnematophyceae; order Desmidiales; family Closteriaceae; genus Closterium; species Closterium sp. NIES-67. The sequence goes on along the minus strand of BQMB01001223.1, from coordinate 8,646 downwards.
CCTGCGCTGCCTTGATCTCTGATCTGATCATGACACGTGTCGGCCTGCCTTGTCATGCCATCTGTCGGCCTCTCCTTGGCATGCATGCCACGTGTTGGCCTGCCTTGTCTTGCCACGTCTTGCCTGCCCATCCTGCCACGTGTGCTACTCCATGCAGGGGACAGGATGACCCTGCTCTGTGGGCGTATGACGTGGCAGACTCCTGGCGGACCACCGTTGACATTGGGGACACGTGGAGAGGTGAGAAGGGACACGTGGAGGAGAGGAAGGACACTTGGTGAAGGGGAAGAAGGACACGTGGAGAAGGGGAGGAAGGACACGTGGAGAAGGGGAGGAATGACACGTGGAGAAGGGGAAGAAGGGCACGTGGCGAAGGGGTAGAAAGTGGCGTGGATGAGGAGAGGGGAGGAGAAGAAATTGAGAAGACGGGTGAGCGGACGGAGGAGAAAGGAATGGCAAGGAGGGGAGAGGAAGAGGGAAGCGGAGCAAGAGGATTGAAGCTATTGGGGAAGGGGAGGGGAAGGAAGGGATGCGAAGTCATCTCCCTGCCTGTGTATATATGCAACTTGTTTCGAGGCGTCTCAAAATTGCGCGTGATAGGAGTCTAGTTTTGAGGAGTCTCAAAAGTGCGTGATAGGAGTCTAGTTTTGAGGCACCTCAAAACTAGGAAGGGATGGGAAGTCATCTCCCTTCCCGTGTATAAGCAACTGAGGTCATTTTTTATTTGACTCAACGTAAAAACTCGCCTCGAGAGGAAGGGAGAGATGAGAAGAAGTTTCCCTACTACCTATGTCCATGCGATGTCAATTCTTCCGAACTTCACCTCTTTATCTACGTGCATGTACCCTGCTCCCTCCCTGCATGCATGGCACATGGCACATGGCACACGGCATATGACTCATGGCACGTGGCACGTGGCATGTGGCACATGGCACATGGCACATGGCGGCACATGGCACATGGCATGTGGCACATCCAGCATGATTCGGATTGCAGACCTTAACAACAAGTGGGCCAAGTACGCCAAGCCAGGCGGGTGGAATGGTGAGTGGTGCCCCCAACACACGAGGTGCCCAACACACGAGGTGCCCAACACACGAGGTGCCCAACACACGAGGTGCCCAACACACGAGGTGCCCAACACACGAGGTGCCCAACACACGAGGTGCCCAACACACGAGGTGCCCAACACACGAGGTGCCCAACACACGAGGTGCCCAACACACGAGGTGCCCAACACACGAGGTGCCCAACACACGAGGTGCCCAACACACGAGGTGCCCAACACACGAGGTGCCCAACACACGAGGTGCCCAACACACGAGGTGCCCAACACACGAGGTGCCCAACACACGAGGTGCCCAACACACGAGGTGCCCAACACACGAGGTGCCCAACACACGAGGTGCCCAACACACGAGGTGCCCAACACACGAGGTGCCCAACACACGAGGTGCCCAACACACGAGGTGCCCAACACACGAGGTGCCCAACACACGAGGTGCCCAACACACGAGGTGCCCAACACACGAGGTGCCCAACACACGAGGTGCCCAACACACGAGGTGCCCAACACACGAGGTGCCCAACACACGAGGTGCCCAACACACGAGGTGCCCAACACACGAGGTGCCCAACACACGAGGTGCCCAACACACGAGGTGCCCAACACACGAGGTGCCCAACACACGAGGTGCCCAACACACGAGGTGCCCAACACACGAGGTGCCCAACACACGAGGTGCCCAACACACGAGGTGCCCAACACACGAGGTGCCCAACACACGAGGTGCCCAACACACGAGGTGCCCAACACACGAGGTGCCCAACACACGAGGTGCCCAACACACGAGGTGCCCAACACACGAGGTGCCCAACACACGAGGTGCCCAACACACGAGGTGCCCAACACACGAGGTGCCCAACACACGAGGTGCCCAACACACGAGGTGCCCAACACACGAGGTGCCCAACACACGAGGTGCCCAACACACGAGGTGCCCAACACACGAGGTGCCCAACACACGAGGTGCCCAACACACGAGGTGCCCAACACACGAGGTGCCCAACACACGAGGTGCCCAACACACGAGGTGCCCAACACACGAGGTGCCCAACACACGAGGTGCCCAACACACGAGGTGCCCAACACACGAGGTGCCCAACACACGAGGTGCCCAACACACGAGGTGCCCAACACACGAGGTGCCCAACACACGAGGTGCCCAACACACGAGGTGCCCAACACACGAGGTGCCCAACACACGAGGTGCCCAACACACGAGGTGCCCAACACACGAGGTGCCCAACACACGAGGTGCCCAACACACGAGGTGCCCAACACACGAGGTGCCCAACACACGAGGTGCCCAACACACGAGGTGCCCAACACACGAGGTGCCCAACACACGAGGTGCCCAACACACGAGGTGCCCAACACACGAGGTGCCCAACACACGAGGTGCCCAACACACGAGGTGCCCAACACACGAGGTGCCCAACACACGAGGTGCCCAACACACGAGGTGCCCAACACACGAGGTGCCCAACACACGAGGTGCCCAACACACGAGGTGCCCAACACACGAGGTGCCCAACACACGAGGTGCCCAACACACGAGGTGCCCAACACACGAGGTGCCCAACACACGAGGTGCCCAACACACGAGGTGCCCAACACACGAGGTGCCCAACACACGAGGTGCCCAACACACGAGGTGCCCAACACACGAGGTGCCCAACACACGAGGTGCCCAACACACGAGGTGCCCAACACACGAGGTGCCCAACACACGAGGTGCCCAACACACGAGGTGCCCAACACACGAGGTGCCCAACACACGAGGTGCCCAACACACGAGGTGCCCAACACACGAGGTGCCCAACACACGAGGTGCCCAACACATGAGGTGCCCAATGTTGGCATTGGTTCGCCAACCACTAGGGCGACCTAGGGGTGGCGAGCAGAATCGTGGGAGGAATTTCAGGCGGTGGGAACGGAAGAAAAGTCAATTGAAAAAATAGCGGTGATTGAGGAATATTGGTGGAATTCGGAAGAAGTGACGGTGCGACTGTGCGACGGTGGTGCACCAAGGAAGAACGGTGGAAATAGGATGACGGGAGATGAAGAAGAAGAAGGGGAAGGAGTGGGAAGGAAGGTGTGAAGAACATGTGTTGTGGAGTTACAGGAGGAGTTGTGGAAGAAAATGGGATTTTGGACGGTGTGCGTTCAGTGGCACCGAACTTGGGGTCGGTGTCGGTGTTGAAACACGCGGACCGCGTTCCGATGTGATTGCGTGTGCGACCTGAAACGAAACGAGGCGCGCTCGTTAGTCAAAGCGCCCTTGGTGGTTACGAGCCGCGAATTGGCATTCTGGTTGACTATAAAAGTGTTTATCTGTTTGTTATTTAAAAATAAAGTTGAGTTCTGAAACTTGCAGTACATAATCACGACTTCTAGCAAACGTGAGGATAACGTTGGAATCGTGTCGACGAGGAGATTATCATAGAGCCCAGTGCTTCTATATAATCCTAGTGCAAGGAGCCCTTGCAAGGCGAAATCACATCGGCCGGAGGCGATGGGCGAGTTGGCGTGTCGGAGTCCGAGCGCTCAGTGCGACTGCGTTTTGTAGCCGTAGGCGAGGAGTCCTTGCTACGAGCTAACGGTAGGACGTTGGCATCAGTCACGAGCAAGGTTGGCTTGCTGTGAGCACGTTTGACATTTCGTTGCCTGGGAGCTGTAGTTTCGCGCGGAAGCTATAGCCGACTCAGACCCAACACAAGGTGCCCAACACACGAGGTGCCCGACACACAAGGTTCCCGACACACGTAGTCGCTTGTGAGGCACTCAATCGAGCCAACAGCTAGTCAGCCACGCACGTCAAGGCAGGCGGGTGGAACGGCGCTTATCAGTGGGTGATTTGAAGAAGCAGGGGCTAAAATCTTTGAGGGAAGGGTAAAAGCTAGAGTTTGGAAGGGTAAAGGTGGCACCATGGCTCCGTGGCACCATTGCGATCAAGCAGTGAAAATGCTCCAAGGTCAATCAATGCTTGCTCATCGGCCCGCATCATCCTTCAACCAGTCATGCTGCTTGCAAAAGTATGCCATGGCACAAGCACCGTGCTGCCCCCCCCCCCTTCCCCTCTGTCCAACACCCTCCACACCCACTTTTTTGATTGTCCACTCAGATCACACTCTGAGTTGCTGCAGGTGGGGGATGGGGACATGTATAAGTAGGGAGCACCAAGTGCACTGCTCACGAGTTCAGGTGTCCAATCTCTTTCCCCAAACCCTCCACTCCGCCCCCCTTCCCCCCACACTTGAACCTCCCCCTCACAGACCCCGACATGCTGCAGGTGGGGAATGGAATCATGTGAAACTGGGGAGTACCGACCGAGTGCACTGCTCAAGAGCTCAGGTGTCCAATCTCTTTCCCCGAACCCTCCACTCTGCAAACCTTCACCCCCACACACTTGACCCTCCCCCTCACAGACCCCAACATGCTGCAGGTGGGGAATGGGGGACATATGAAAACGGGGAGTGTCGAGTGCACTACTCAAGAGCTCAGGTGTCCAATCTCTTTCCCCGAACTCTTGTCTCCTGATAACCGCCCCCCCTCGCAGACCCCGACATGCTGCAGGTGGGGAATGGCGGCATGAGAGAGTCGGAGTACCGCGTGCACTTCAGCCTCTGGGCCATCATGAAGGTGGGCATGGGTGCTTGCAGGTGGGCATGGGTGCATGGAGGTGGGCATGGGTGCATGGAGGTGGGCATGGGTGCATGGAGGTGGGCATGGGTGCATGGAGGTGGGCATGGGTGCATGGAGGTGGGCATGGATGCATGGAGGTGGGCATGGGTGCATGGAGGTGGGCATGGGTGCATGGAGGTGGGCATGGGTGCATGGAGGTGGGCATGGATGCATGGAGGTGGGCATGGGTGCATGGAGGTGGGCATGGGTGCATGCATGGAGATGGCCCTTGAGACGTCACAAAAGGTATGAGAGAGTGTCGCGTGCATTCCAGTCTCTGGGCCATCATGAAAGTGAGGTGAGCATGGAAAGAGGACGGGCCTCTTTTACGCTTTCGATCTGCGATGGTGCATATCTACGGTGTGCATGCCATGCGTGTAGGAGTGTATTCGTTAGGTGCCTCAAAAGGGATGCTTTCGATTCGCAATGGTGCGTATGTACGATGTGCTATTTCTGGTGCCTAAAAAATAGACTCCTTTTGAGGCGCCTCAAAACTGATGCTTTCGATTCGCAATGGTGCGTATGTACGATGTGCTTTTTCTGGCGCCTAAAAAATAGACTCCTTTTGAGGCGCCTCAAAACTGATGCTTTCGATTCGCAATGGTGCGTATGTACGATGTGCTTTTTCTGGCGCCTAAGAAATAGACTCCTTTTGAGGCGCCTCAAAACTGATGCTTTTGATTCGCAATGGTGCGTATGTACGATGTGCTTTTTCTGGCGCCTAAGAAATAGACTCCTTTTGAGGCGCCTCAAAACTGATGCTTTCGATTCGCAATGGTGCGTATGTACGATGTGCTTTTTATGGCGCCTAAAAATTAGACTCCTTTTGAGGCGCCTCAAAACTGACCGTCTCAAGATCATTAGACCTTTTAGGGTAAATTATATCAAGGTCAGCAACGAGAGTAACAACACACTCTGTAATGAGTCTGCTTTTGACTCCACTCAAACATTTTTGCGAGCGACGTAAATTCCAGAAAGGTCGGCACTGAGATAATCTTATCAACACAGTTGTGAAGTAAATTTCCAACCGGAACACTCACTTCCCTCCGCACCCATCCTGCCCGCCCACCCCATCTACATCCTTCGGAGGGAAGAGCAATCTCGGATCACTCATCCACTACCGAAGCACTCATTTCCTACTGAAGGGAAGTGACATCATTCTAGGGAATGAGTGATTTGGAGGGATTTGGAGGGATTTGGAGGGATTTAAGACCAGTAAATTTCCACCCGAAGCACTCATTTCCCTCTACACCGTCCTCAACCCCCCCCCCTCCCCTCCCCCACCCTCAACATCCTTTCACTAGGCGCCTCTCCTGATTGGCTGCGACCTCTCTCGTGTATCAAATGCAACACTGCACATTTCTTACTGAAAGGAATGACATCATTCTAGGGAAGGAGTGACTCAGAGAAAAGTGAGACCTTTAATGAGTGAGTCGGAGAAAAGTGAGACCTTTAATGAGTGAGTCGGAGAAAAGTGAGACCTTTAATGAGTGAGTCGGAGAAAAGTGAGACCTTTAATGAGTGAGTCAGTAAATTTCCAACCGAAGCACTCACTTCCCTCCTCAACCGTCCTTCCCTCCCCCTCCCCCCTCTTCCCTCCACCTCCTTTCACCAGGCGCCTCTCTTGATTGGCTGCGACCTCTCTCGTGTATCAAATGCGACACTGCGCATTCTGGGGAATGATGAAGTCATTGCTGTTAACCAAGGTGTGCGTTCGTGCCAGGTGTGTGCTCGTGCCAGGTGTGTGCTGGAGCCAGGTGTGTGCTCGTGCCAGGTGTGTGCTCGTGCCAGGTGTGTGCTCGTGCCAGGTGTGTGCTCGTGCCAGGTGTGTCCTCGTGCCAGGTGTGTGCTCGTGCCAGGTGTGTGCTCGTGCCAGGTGTGTGCTGGAGCCAGGTGTGTGCTCGTGCCAGGTGTGTGCTGGAGCCAGGTGTGTGCTCGTGCCAGGTGTGTGCTCGTGCCAGGTGTGTGCTGGAGCCAGGTGTGTGCTCGTGCCAGGTGTGTGCTCGTGCCAGGTGTGTGCTCGTGCCAGGTGTGTGCTCGTGCCAGGTGTGTGCTCGTGCCAGGTGTGTGCTCGTGCCAGGTGTGTGCTGGAGCCAGGTGTGTGCTCGTGCCAGGTGTGTGCTCGTGCCAGGTGTGTGCTCGTGCCAGGTGTGTGCTGGAGCCAGGTGTGTGCTCGTGCCAGGTGTGTGCTGGAGCCAGGTGTGTGCTCGTGCCAGGTGTGTGCTCGTGCCAGGTGTGTGCTGGAGCCAGGTGTGTGCTCGTGCCAGGTGTGTGCTCGTGCCAGGTGTGTGCTCGTGCCAGGTGTGTGCTCGTGCCAGGTGTGTCCTCGTGCCAGGTGTGTGCTCGTGCCAGGTGTGTGCTCGTGCCAGGTGTGTGCTGGAGCCAGGTGTGTGCTCGTGCCAGGTGTGTGCTGGAGCCAGGTGTGTGCTCGTGCCAGGTGTGTGCTCGTGCCAGGTGTGTGCTGGAGCCAGGTGTGTGCTCGTGCCAGGTGTGTGCTCGTGCCAGGTGTGTGCTCGTGCCAGGTGTGTGCTCGTGCCAGGTGTGTGCTCGTGCCAGGTGTGTGCTCGTGCCAGGTGTGTGCTGGAGCCAGGTGTGTGCTCGTGCCAGGTGTGTGCTCGTGCCAGGTGTGTGCTCGTGCCAGGTGTGTGCTGGAGCCAGGTGTGTGCTCGTGCCAGGTGTGTGCTGGAGCCAGGTGTGTGCTCGTGCCAGGTGTGTGCTCGTGCCAGGTGTGTGCTGGAGCCAGGTGTGTGCTCGTGCCAGGTGTGCGTTCGTGCCAGGTGTGTGCTCGTGCCAGGTGTGTGCTGGAGCCAGGTGTGTGCTCGTGCCAGGTGTGTGCTCGTGCCAGGTGTGTGCTCGTGCCAGGTGTGTGCTCGTGCCAGGTGTGTGCTCGTGCCAGGTGTGTCCTCGTGCCAGGTGTGTGCTCGTGCCAGGTGTGTGCTCGTGCCAGGTGTGTGCTGGAGCCAGGTGTGTGCTCGTGCCAGGTGTGTGCTGGAGCCAGGTGTGTGCTCGTGCCAGGTGTGTGCTCGTGCCAGGTGTGTGCTGGAGCCAGGTGTGTGCTCGTGCCAGGTGTGTGCTCGTGCCAGGTGTGTGCTCGTGCCAGGTATGTGCTCGTGCCAGGTGTGTGCTCGTGCCAGGTGTGTGCTCGTGCCAGGTGTGTGCTCGTGCCAGGTGTGTGCTCGTGCCAGGTGTGTGCTCGTGCCAGGTGTGTGCTCGTGCCAAGTCTGTGCTCCTGCCAGGTGTGTGCCTGCCAGGTGCGTGCTGGAGCCAGGTGTGTGCTCGTGCCAGGTGTGTGCTCGTGATTGGTGTACTTGCTCACACGTGATTGGTGTATTTGCTCACACGTGATTGGTGTATTTGCTCACACGTGGCACATTACGATTGGTGCAGACCGGCTGGGAGTGCAGGCAAGGAAGGTGCAAGTCTCTGAGGACAGCCTCATAGAGGTGAGAGAGGTCAGATGGGCCCTTGCTCGCCTAGGGTGAGGGAGGTCAGATGGGCCCTTGCTCGCCTAGGGTGAGTGAGGTCAGATGGGCCCTTGTTCGCCCAAGGTGAGTGAGTTGGCTGGAATAGGGACTACCCCTCTCTTGGTGGGAGGAGAGTACAGTGGGGGGAGGTGAGTGCAGTGGGGGAGGTGAGTGCAGTGAGGGGAGGTGAGTGCAGTGGGGGGAGGTGAGTGCAGTGGGGGAGGTGAGTGCAGTGGGGGGGAGGTGAGTGGGCAGAAGTAGACCTTTTCACGCGAACCATGCATTCTGTGTCCACTTGGTAAGCTGACTCTGATGATGCTGCATGTGCTTGCAAGCGAGCTGGTCCTTGTGGCACTTCACAGCAACTACCTCATGGGGCAGCACTAATTCTGCGACGCTTATTCAGCAGTGTTGATTCAGCACTGCTTTATTCAG
>BQMB01001222.1:0-39513 GCA_027943415.1 Closterium sp. NIES-67 | reverse complement strand
TGCGAGAATGCCATGCTATAAAAATATGGCCCGTGGCTGTGGTATGCTATTGATGGATGGCTGAGCGGAAAAAGGGATCAATCTTGTAGCCGTTGGTGAATAGTCCCGTAAGTAATGGGTTGGTCTGGGCGATTAGTATCGCGGCGGTATGGACTGTAGGGCGGGTCAAGGCATCGGCGATATTATTGGCACCTCGTTTGTAGGTGATGGTGTAGTGGAAGTTGGACTCGAGGAAATCGAGCCATCGAATCTGTCGTGGGTTGAGATTCGGTTGGGCGCGCAGGTACTGTAAGGATTTGTGGTCCGTCCGCACCGTGACGTCAGCTCCGGTCAGGTAGCACCGCCAGGTCCGCGTGGACTGCATCTCCTTGTCGTGCACTGTATAGTTTTTCTCCGCGCCTTGCAGCTTCCGTGATTCGTAGGCGACCGGTTGTAACCCGTCGTCGAAATCCTGTAGTAGAACTGCACTGATGGCGATGTCGCTGGCGTCGGTGATGACTTCGTATGGACGGTTGGGATCGGAGATGCGAAGTACGGGCGGGGGACGTGAGGGCGATTTTGAGTTGGTCGAATGCAGCTTGCTGCTTCTCACCCCACCAAAAACAATCGCGATCCTTCAATCGGTCCGTTAGTGGTGCAGATAACCCTGCCATATTGGGGATAAAGCGGCGGACGTAGTTGACAAAACCCAGAAAACTTTGGAGTTCCTTGAGGTTGGTCGGCAGCTTCCATTCCTGTATGGTCTTGATTTTCCTGGGGTCGATTTTCACGCCTTCGGTGGAGACGACGTGCCCAAAAACTCCAACTCTTGCTTAAGGAAATCGCACTTAGACCCTTTCGTGATGAGCCGATTCTTGTGCAGCAGCGTGAAGACCGCATCAAGATCCTTTAAGTGCTGCTCCCTGCTGCGGCTGTAGATTAGGATGTCGTCGAGGTAGATAATTACGCATTTATCCAGGAGTTCGCGGAAAACACCGTTCATGGTCATCTGAAAAGTCGAGGGCGCGTTCGTGAGCCCAAAAGGCATCACCAAGTATTCGTAACTACCGTAGCGGGTTCGGAAGGCGGTCTTGTGGCAATCCTCGGCGGCGACGCGAATCTGGTGGTAACCTCCGCGCAGATCGATTTTCGAGAAGAATTGGCTCCGCGAAGTTGGTCGAGTAGGTCGTCGGCTCGCGGGATCGGGTAACGGGACTTGATGGTGATGCGGCAGTGCACGGTAGTCGATGCACATACGGAATCCGCCATCTTTTTTCGGTGTGAACAGTATGGGGGCGGCGTATGAGGATGTGCTTGGGCGGATAAAACCTTTCGTCAGGAGGTAATCCAACTGCTGCTGCAATTCCTCGAGTTCCGGTTGGCTGAGCCGAAATTGTCGCTGTACTGTCGGTTGTGCGCCTGGTTCTAGTTCGATGCGGTGGTCTTCGGGTCGGCTTGGGGAAGTCCGGCGGGTAGGTCGTCCGGGAAAATCTCGGGGTATTCGAATGAGTACCGCTAAATCCGGAGGACGGCTTCACACAGCTTCGTGATATCTTCCGCTGTTATCGGCGACGTCACTTCGCGAAGATCGACGGCGTATGCTGCTGCTCCCTCTTTTATCGCGCGCTTGAAGGTGATCGCGTGGACTTGGGTGCTTCGCATGCGGGGTCCCATCCATTTCGGTAATTCGTGATAGTGCCCATCGATCTTGATGCTGCAGCTGCCCGTCGTCCAGTCGATTCTCGGGTTGTACTGTCGTAGCCAGTCCCGTCCCAGCAGCACGTCACATCCGTCGAGTGTAGTCGCCAGCAGCCCCATCCGAAATTTTACGTGCTCGCCGCAGTGGAAACTGACGTGCTCCACCCGCTCCCGTATAGCCAACGGTGTACCGTCCACCAATCTTGCGTCGATTTCGGGTAGACACTTTAATAAAGGGATACCCATTTTCTTAGCCCTGTCGAGCTGTATGAGACTGTGACTCGCGCCTCCATCCATGAATATTTTCAGCAACACCCCGTTGACTTTACCCTCCACCAACACAGGATGGTCAGCAGTTTCGTCCCCCTTATTCGTCCAGGTCCGGTCGATTGCAGCAGTCGGGATCACGACCCGGTGGGGACTATGTGGTTCGGGCGAGGAAGCCTGCCCGTCAGTAAGGGGCCCGGTACTTACTGACGCGACCCATTTCCCGGTCGCTCCTCCGGCTTCTCCCCATAGAATTCTGGATGGCTATGAACTCTTGGCAGTTGCGTTTGATGTGACCCGGTCGGCCACAGTGGTAGCATAGCCCCGTATTTCGCGGAGCAACTGCGTAAATGTCCACTGCGTCCATCCCTTTTATCGTGTGCGCTGGTACTGTTCTCGAGGGCGACCTCCGTCGTAGAAGTTTGTCTCGGCTTCGTGAGCGAATCAGCGGCTTCGGCGAGTTGGATGAAGTCTTGTAACCGTTTCGCAGGTCGTTGTAATTTTATCTGGTACTGTATTTCAGGCTTCAGCCCGCCCATGTACCTGTCGACCTTCTCCAACTCGTGCATGTAGCCACATCGATCCACCAACGTCAAGAATGACGCGGTGTAGTCGGACACAGATCCCAGCTGCTTCCACATGCGTAAAGTTTCGCGCGCTTTGTTGAGTCAGGAGCATGCTCAAACCGCTTGCGAAGCTCTGCGCACCACGTTGCCCACGTGCGAATGTGAGTTGCACCAAACAGCAAATCTGCCTCGTCTTCGTCACCGAATTCTTCGGACCACTCATGCTGTCCTTCTGTGCGAGTTGCCGCTGAGTCGACGATGACCTTCCACCACTGTAGAGCGGCCCCTTGCAGCAGTGTCAACGCGTGGCTGATCCGCTTCTGGTCGTCTCGGATGCCCGCCGCGTTAAAGTAGATATTCATGGCGAATATCCACTGCCGCACCGTCACGCCTTTATTAGCTGGGTCGAAAGGAGCGGGTTGCTGATATCTCACGCCGCCACTTGTCGAGCGCGGGGCTGTCGCCGCTAGCCGTGCCAGCTCCACTCGGTTGCTGCTCACCCGCCTCGCTTCGTGCATCGTCGCCCGGCTCCTCTGAACGCCTTTCCTGCGCCTGGCGAAGTCGTTGGTTTTCGTCACGGAGGTTGTTGACTACGCTTGTCAAATTATTCAACTGCTCCATTAATGCTTGCAGGTCTACTGTTTCCCGGGCAGATTTCGCAGCTGTCGAGGTTGTCTGTTCCTCAACCGTCGAGTCTACCGGGCCATGGCGGTCAGGACGGGGCAGAAACTAGCGCACACGCTGTAGTTGTTGACGTAAAAATATTTACGATCAAAGGCAACTGCTGTGCAGCCGTGTTAATCCCTCTAACCACCCTTAACTAACTAACTGGGAAAACGGAAGGTTCCGAGAAAGGTCGGGCTCTGATACCAGCTGTTATGATTTAGAAAACGTCAATGTACTAGAACGTGAGAATACAATGTCACTATTGCCATGAAAGCACGAGGTTATATAGGAGTGGACGTAATAGGGCGATAACCTCGGGACGTGGTTAGGTTCGGCAATGTGGCGACGCTGTCGGGCGCGACTCGAGAAAAGGTTGGGCCGAAAATGTAGGCCGAACGTGACGAGTCGAAGTGTTCGGGTGTACGCGGTAGCGGCCGACTCAGTAAGGAATGGAAATTCCTTACACCTGGTGAATCGAGTATGAACGCTTATGACACTCCGTGAGCGTAGGCCTTGCTCCATAGCATTTGTACCACTGTTGACGCTAGCGTTCTTCATTATTGGCTCCGTAGTCTCGGGATCCGGATGGGTACAGTGCGTCAGTAATTTCACTGACAATATGAGGGTACCAACCAATGGAAACGACTGAAACTGGATTTCGCGGGAAAAGTATCATTCAAAAGTGTCATCGGGGCGCAAAGTGTGAGTTTGCTGAGTGAGGCGAGGCGACTCGGAAAGGGGTTCTAGCAAAGAGAGCAGACTTCCGCACAGTCGCAGGCTGACGCGTCCCATGAAATCGGCACGATTTACAGGAGTGCCTGTCGGTGCACATGCCCAAAAATGCTCAGCCCTTCTGCCCGCTACAGTTTAGCCAGTCAAAATCTTTCCGCAGGTGGGACCCCAGGGACTGACGGGCAGAAGAAGATTTTTGGGCCTGGGGGTGCTTGCACGCACCGCATCTACACAGCGCCTGCCCAGTGCGACTGCGACGATGTGATGCGATCGCCAATTGAAGGCTTGATCGAGCCGCGACGTCACCTCCACTCCATGCAACCCCCAGCTGAAAGCACAGCTTTTGCCACAACAGGTGCGAGGAAGCTGTGGTCCCTTGCAAAATGCGTAAAACCCAGGCTTCCTTTTCCTGCAGCTCGTCGGAACGTGTCTTGTCAACCCGCCATCACCATCGTAGCCGTCCCCAACCAATCCTCAACCTCTGCTCGTGTCAGCTGGCAGTACATCAGCAGACACCATGGCTGTTCAGCGAAATAGCACAGCAGCAGCAGATACTTTCTCCTCCAAGCCGTCTCCAACCTCGCGGAAAAGAAAACTCGTTTTCGGCTCCGAGTCCATTCCCGAGCGGTCTAGGCGCGTTCGTTACAGCCTGGACTCCGCTTCCACCACCCCCATTTTCGGCACCGCGACCGGCCGCTTCGACGACTACTTCGTGCTATGCTCCGCCACCCCCCTGGGATCCGGCAGATTCGGCGCCGTGCGTAAATGCGTCTGCAAGGCGACTGGCCAGGCCTTTGCTCGCAAAACGCTGCAGAAGAGAGAGTTAATCGGCGAGGCGGGGCGCGATGACGTGCGGCGCGAGGTGCGCATGCTGCAGCAAGTGGCGGGGCACCCCGGCATCGTGCAGCTGCACGCGGTGTTCGAAGACGAAACCGAGGTGCATCTAGTTACCGAGCTCTGCGACGGCGGCGAGCTGTTTGACGACGTCGTGCGACGCTGGCGACTGCCCGAGAAGGAGGCCGCGCAGGTGTTCATGCAGGTGGCATCGGCTGTCGCGTTCTGCCACTCGCGCGGCATTGTGCATCGCGACGTCAAGCCCGAAAATATCCTCTTCTGCTTCGACAAGAGCCATGGCCCAGCCGTGGAGAAGAAAACCGAAGTTTTCTCTCCCGCTGGTGCTAGCGGCACGAACCCCGTAGCGAGGAAGAGCGCGTTCGTCCCCGAGCCCGCGCCCCATCTCCGCGTGAAGCTCGCGGATTTCGGCCTCGCGCTCAGCATCGGCCGCGACGGCCGCGCGCGTGGCGCGGCGGGGTCGCCGTACTACATGGCGCCTGAAGTGTTCACCGGCGAGTACGGCTGCGCGGCGGACGTGTGGTCGCTGGGCGTCGTGCTGCACGTGCTGCTGTGCGGCGCCGTGCCGTTCTGGGGCGCGGACGAGGAGCGCACGATCGAGAGCGTGCTGACCGGCCGCCTCGATTTGGGGGAAGAGTCCGCGGCGTGGGCGGGCGCGCGGGTGTCGGCGGAGGCGCGCGGGCTGATTCGGTGCATGCTGGAGAGAGACCCGCGGCGACGACCGTCCGCCAGCAAGGTGCTCTCGCACCCCTGGCTGCTGCTGCACGCCTTCGGCGGACGCATCGTGCGCAAGGCCGTGCGCGGAGAGGCAGCACAAGCTGCCGCCGCGCAGAGCGCCGCGTGTTCCCCGCTGAAGCAGCGCGTTCTTGTCCCCGCACTGGTGTCACCGCCCGCCAACGCTAAGTCCGTCGCCATCTCTGTGGGGGTTGCGCAGATTGCGGGCGCGATGGACGCGGCAACAGCAGGCGCGCGCGGCACAGCCAGTGGACCCGCGTCACCTGCCTGTGGTGCGCGCGCGGAGGGGCGTGGGCTGGAGGAGCGGGCGGTGGCTCGCGTGCAGGCGTCCGCATGAACTTGTTGCAAGTGCATCGCGCCCAGTGAGTGCGCGCAGGAGCGAGCCGGATTGGTTGGCGAATGCAGGCGACGCCAGGGCGGCGAGGTGCATGCTTCCCCGATGAGTGGATTCCAGTGGCTCGTCTCCCTGCTGGCTGCGGCTGGCGGGTAAACAACGGGCTTAGTTTCTGCTGCCGTGCTTGGCAGTTTAGGAATCCAGAGGAGCTGTGTGTCCTTCACCAGGGTGTGGTTGCAGGTCGCACCGTGAAACGCCCTGTTTCCACGCGACGCGACCTGACCTGGGCTGTGGGTGCAAGTGCAGGTAGAGGTAGAGGCGACATGTTTAGCACGGAGGGGCATACGAGCAAACACATGTTTGCTGTGCCTCGCTGTTGAAGGTGTATTATTTGCTGTTGACTCACAGCAGATCATGTAGCTTGTTCATTAGCAATCTCTACCATTCTCACCTTACACCGTGTGAGGCTCTGTTTCAAATTCCAGCTAGGCACATGCATGGTCCCCGTACCGAGCCTACGCCGTTGTCATGGTTGCACGTCCCTAGCCACTCGTCAGGCTGCAACATGCTACATGCTGGATGTCTTGGCATGCCGCGTGGCCCCTGAACCCATCTCTGCCCCGCTATGCACCTGTCCACAACACTCCATCATTTCACATGCCTGTGTTTCCCTGGTCTCTAGGTGCTGTCATTGCCATGTTCCTCCTGAGATCTGTTCTCAAACAAGGCACCCACTCTCCGATTGAATCCAGGCAGCTTCTTTAGAATCCGGAGGCTCGCAATCGAAAGCATCTGCGGTACGACGTCTCTCTCTCCGCGCCGACTCAAGTTCCCGTCCCTTACCCTCTCACAGTCTCGCCACCAGTGTCGCGTGGGCGCTTGCTTGCCGGTTGCCATGGGCAGCGATCAGAACGTCATTTCTGGAGGCATTCGCAGGAGGAGTGTCGACTACATTGGTACGAGTGTTTCTTGGTGCAGCAGGCCACTTGGGTCTACAACTGGTAGTGCTGTACGAGCAGCACAGCGCATCACTGGTTGTAGTTATCGAGGCCCATGTCTCTCAGCGCAGCAGAGCACACGTCGCGGCACGACCGGTGCTTTGCCTTGACCTTGCGAATGAGCGCCTCCAACCCCATCTCCACCATCATTGGCCTGACCACGGCAGCGGTGGGGGAGGGGACGAGGGGTGCGGAGTGGAGAGGGGAGGGGACGATGGGAGGGGGAGAAGGCATGGGGAGAGGGGAGGGGACGATGGGAGGGGGAGAAGGCATGGGGAGAGGGGAGGAGTGGGTTGATGCATATAAGATTGTTGCAGTATGCTCAGATGTCGCATGCAATGCGAGATGGTGGAGACGGGGGAAAGATTATTGGGAAGAAAAAGATGAAAAAGGATGGGTATCAGAAGGCACGATGAGAAGGCAAGATGAGAAGGCAAGATGAGAAGGCAAGATGAGAAGGCAAAGCAGGGAGCCAGGCAGAGGTGCAGGAGGCACAGAAGGCCCACCTCACCTGGTCGGGCAGGGCTTGGCACAGCCACATTCCGCAGCGCCTGCCACACTGGCGCGATATCACTGCCTCACGATCCCACCTACCAAGCAGGCACGGCCCCACCTGTGCTCGGGGTTGCGCACTGCGAGGTTGCGCAGCACCTGGCACGCCTGCCACTGGCTGCCCGCCGTGGCGCCGCGCCCCTCCATGGCGTCCACCGCTGCGTCCAACACCCCCGCCGCCACGGCTGCCGCCGCATGTGCGGGGTTGCGCAGAGTGAGGGCTGCCATGCACGCGAGGAGCTGCAGGGGCGCGCGGGGGGGGAGGGGGGGGCGAAGGGAGTTTGGGTGAAGTGGTTTAGGAGCATGGGAGGGGCTGCACTCAGTGATGGCTGCCAGGCGGGCGTGCAGCTGCGGAGGGGGGGGTTGGGAACGCAAGGAGGAGATGGGCGAGGGGGAATGTGAGGAGAGGGCCGGACACGAGCAGGCGAGGCAAGCGGTTTGGCGGGCACATGAGGCGGCAGGGTCCGTGAAATCGTTGCATCCAGCAATGAAGTGGCGATCGCCGGCGCCAGCGAGGAGGCGGAGGAAGGGGTGACTTTTGAGTCGACTCAACAGGAGGCGGAGGAAGGGAATGCCCGTGGAGGGACACCTGGGTGGGTGGACAAGCGCTCACGGCATGGCTGCGTGCAATGCAAGGACGGTGCATCCGCTCCCTCGCTGCCAATCGATGCGCGCGCACCTCTTGAAGCACAGCCCCATGGTGGAGGAACGCCTTCATGGCGTCCACCAACAGCGGCATGCCACCTGCCTCCACAATGAGCGCCTTGTTGGCGTCACTGCCTGCCAGCTGGCGATACAAGACAGGAGCAGGAGAGCAGAGTCGGGGGATACGTCCAGGGAGGTTGGTGGAGCAGACGGAGGAGGGAAGACATGCTAAGGGCAGGGCTGTGCTGGCGCCGTGGAGTGCAGCGGGGACGAAAACAGCAGGTGAGGTGGGCAATGGCAAGTAGATGGGGCCGGGGATCAAGGGGCAAGATGAGAGTTGGGTGTGTGGCGAAGTGAGTAGTGCGGGTGAGAGGATGGGTAGCGTGTGTGAGGTGGTGGGTAGTGTGCAGGAGAGGCCGGACAGCTTTTGAGTCGACTCAAAGCGGAGAGGCCGGACAGCAGCACTCACCTGCGCCAGCAGGGAGGCAGAGGGCGCAGCAAGCGAGGAGCAGTGCAAGGCGAGGGCCACCCGCAGCTGTCCCAGCACTAGAGGCACTCCGGCCTGGCTGGCGATGCTGCGGCAGATGTCCTCCTGGTGGGGTGGGGGGGGGCAGGGGGGATGGGATGAGGAGAACAGTGGGGGAGAGGGGGAGGTGCGGGAGGGGGGAGAGGTGGCATCTCCGCAGACGAAGGGAGGAGGCATGGGCTCAAGGGCACCCCGGCTTGTCTGGCTATGCTGCGAGAGATGCTCTCCTGGGGGGGAAGGGAAAGGGGTGAAGGGCTGGGAGGAAGAGCGGGGTGGCGAGAGGAGGGAGGAGTTATGGCAGACGAAAGGTGGAAACCATTGGATAAGGCGCTTGGGATAAATGGGCAAACAGGTGTCCTCCTCAGACTGGAGAGGAGGCGGGGGCATGGATAGGGTGTTAGCAGGGGGCATGGATAGGGTGTTAGCAGGGGGGTTAGGAGTGGAGAGCAGAGGTGGTTGCCGTGGGGCTTGGCAGTGTGTCACGTGCACCCACGTGGCCACCTCCCACCGCCACTCACGTTGACAGCGATGGCCTTGAGAGCAGCGAGCACGGAGGGCAGCACGGAGACATCGTTGGAGAAGGCAGCAGCGGCGCCCAGTAGCACGTCCGCTGCGCCGGCCTCCGCCATGGTGCGCGCATTCGTGAACGTCTTGGACGCCGCCACGCGCACATCGTCATTCGTCACGAGCGATCTCAGCGCCCCGCAGCACGCACACATGGCGCTCCCTGCTTCTGCCACGTCAGCTGCGCTCGTGTCCACGTCAGCACTGCCCTTTTTCTTGAGGATTCCGCCAACGGCGTTCAAGATGGCCACGTGGACTGCTCCTTCCATAAGTGCCTCCTTGATGACCTCGTTTTCCGTGCACGCTGCCCGTACAGTGCAGGCAGCTGCGGTCAAAAAGCGGAGGCTAGAGGAGGAGGAGGAGGCAGCAAGGGCGGAGGCGAGGAGAGAGGGGCCGGACAGGCGGAAGAAGTCGTCGCGCGCCCCTGGGACTGGATGGGGGGGGGGGAGGGGGCGAGCAAGAAGAGGGGAGGGGAAATACTTGGGACGAGATGGGGATGCCGCGGTGGCGCGTGCGGCATGGCAAGGCCTGCCATCTGCAGCATGCGACGAGCAGAGCAGCGCGCACAGGGGCTGACATGCGCAGCGTGCACTCACCATGCGTCAGCATCACCTCCATGCATCTCAGCGCGTCACACAAGGCCTCCTCCCCCCTCGCCCTCCCCTCCCCCCCTCCCCTCCCTCCTCCCCCTCCGCCCCGCTCTCCACCGCCCCCAGCGCCACTCTCAGCGCGCCCACTGCTGCGTGCAGCCCGTCGCTACGCCCTGCCACCCGCGCTGCATCCCCTGACCCCACCCCACCCCCTGCTGCTGCTGCTGCTGCTGCTGCTGCTGCTGCTGCCCCACCTCCCTCCCCCCTCACCCCTTCCTTCTCCGCCTCCCCTTCCTCCCCCTCCTGCTTGGCCCTGTCCTCTGACGTGTCGCCCTCTGATTGGTCGGCGGTGTCTACAGCCCCCTTGAAGGCGGAGAGAGCGAGGAGCACTGCCTGTGAGAGGAGGGCGGAGAGGAAGAGAGGAGGGGGGGACGAAGGAGGAGGGAGAGAAAGGAAGGACTGAGAAGGACAGAGAAAAGGATGGAGGAGGTGCTCTCATAGTCACACTGACGCGAAACTCTAGTTCTGCCAGTTTTCCACACTCTCCCTCCCTCTCACCCTCATTTATCCACCCTCCCCCCCCTCATCTTCTTCCTCCCTCAACCTCGCTCTCTCTGCGCTCTTTCTTTCCCACCTCCCTCCCTCACTCGTGCCTCACCCTGCACCCTCCCACGCGTTGAGCTAAGCGCCACAGCAACTGCCAGACCTCCCCGCTCATTCCTCACCTCGCATGCCACAAATGCCCCTTCCTTCCCCAGTCTGCCACAGACTTCCTCAGCTGCCTCCCGGCCACAACACCCTCCCCCAAACCCACCCTTTCCCCGCCCCCAACAGCCCCCCTTTACACTCACATGGAATTCAGCGCCACTATAAGCACCTGCCCCCCCCCCCCCCCCGCTCTTCCCACGCTGCCAGCGCCTCCCTCAGCTGCGTGGCTGCCAGTGTGGCCAGGTGCTCCTCGCGCTGCCCTGATGCGCTGTACGCCGTCACGATGCCTGGGCGCGCGCACACACGGGGTGGAAGGGCCAAGGGGGACGAGGTCACAGAGGTCACAGAGGTCAGCGCCAGGTCACACGATGCAGGGCTCAGCGCAATGCTGGTGAGGGGCGTTTCGAGGAGCGTGAGCGCTGGGCCGTGGGGCACGAGGGGCAGTCAGCGGGCCCAGCAACTCAGGAGAGGTGCACGGCTGCTGAGAGGCGGTCCGCGCAGCCACGATCGATGAGAGGGCACAGCGAGGCGGATGGAGGACCGAGGGAGATGCTGGGCGAGGAAGGGAGGGGGGAGGGTGGCATTGGCGGGCGGACGATCACCCGCGCAGGGCACGTGAGAGGGTGCAGGGGCAACCAGTCCCGCCTGGGCAGCGGCTTCACCAGCAGCTGCCATCCCTGAGAGGGGGGTCGACCTGGAGGTGAGAGGAAAATGGACGGGTGAAATCAAGTGTCATAATGTGGTAGCCATTCGTCGACCTTCATAGGAGTTGAAGAACAGCAGCGCCCCGCAATAGAATGCAAGCCATTCCCCACGAACTGCAGTTGAGGTTTGCCGAAGCATCGCTCTGCCAGCCATCAGCCATGTTTAACTTGAGCGACTCCAGCCGAGCCGTCCCCACCAGTGTGGTGGGCGCCTTGCATTCCAAGGGGTTGAGGGCATCCTGCAGTGCGTCCTCTCTGCCCATGCCGGCCCCCTCGCACCCGCGTCTCCAACCTACACCTTCCATCCGCTGAGATCGCCTCCGTGCATTCCGAGGGTTCGCACGGCATCCTCCACCGCCTGCTCCGCCTGCATGCCGAAATCCTCCATGTTTTCCCCAGCAGCGTCGTAAAGCATACAGCCTCCCACCTGTGAGGTCGGCGCCCTGCATCGTGAGGGTGTGCACGGCGTCCTCCACGGCCTCGCCCGCCGCCATGGCGAACTCCTCCATGTTCTCCCGCACCAACCCGTCGAACGCCTCCTGCGTCACCGCGTGCCGCCCCATTGCCCCCATCGCGCTCCGATTGCCGCTCCCTGCTTCCCGCTCCCCGCTTCCTCCTCGCCGCCTGAGATGGCGCACGGAACGACACGGAGCAGCGCGGAGCAGCGCGGAGCACGAGGATGGACGGAAGCAGCTCGTGGACATCGGGCCAGGGGCGTTCGAAAGGTTCACTCGAGCGACCATGGAGTGAATTCATGCATCATCCAAAAACTGTCGCAACGAAACCTTACCTGTAAGATAAGGACCCCGGTGGCAAGGAGCTGGAAGGGAGCTTGTGCGCGCTGATACGCTAGCCTAGGGGGCTCTCCGCTCCTGATGGCATGGAATGTCGTTATGCAATCGGTGCTCGTGCTTGCGCGCACTTGGCGAGCAGGCTTTGGATGCACGATTGGAAACCATGGCGGGAAGATGGACAAGACGGGTTGCATTGGGAGCTGCCGCCATGACCAATCCCATTGGCTGCACCGACAAAGTCTGACACTCAGAACTGTCAGATACTGTACAAAGTTACCTAATGATTAGAGCAACTGTAACAGGGGATTCTCTTATTTTCTCCTACTTTTATTTACCACATATTTTGGGATTAACAATAACAGGAACCACCATACATGTAAACAACACGTTCCGTAGTGCAGCTAGTCTAAATGAGCAGACGTCGAGGATCTGAAAGGTTTGCCGAAATTGCAGAAAGTAGCTTGCCTGCAAAAAGCCGCCAGCCGGGGGGGGGGGGGGTGAGGGGGGGGAAGGGGGAAATGGGAAGGGGTAGAGTGGGCTGCTCACAAGGATATATTTCTAAATGGGGAGCATGACAGGCCAGTCACTAATATATCCAACACGAAGGAGCAGGACAAGAACAGGCTGCAAGAACAGGCCGCAAGAACAGGCCGCAAGAACAGGCCGCAAGAACAGGCCGCAAGAACAGGCCGCAAGAACAGGCCGCAAGAACAGGCAGCAAGAACAGGCCGCAGGCCACAAGAACAGGCCGCAAGAACAGGCCGCAAGAACAGGCCGCAAGAACAGGCCGCAAGAACAAGCCGCAAGAACAGGCTGCAAGAAAAGGCTGCAAGAAGGCACGTCATTCCCTACTGGCATGCCTCACCTGCAGTGTTGGCATCGATGGCGCGCGCATCAGCTGAGAGAGTGACCTCCATCTTGGTCGCCGGCTGCAGCTGCAGGCCGTCTGCAGGGGGAAGAGAAAGAGGAAGACGTGGGGAGGAAAAAGAGAGGAAGAATCAGAGAGGCGAAGTGTAGGAGGGAGAGACAGAGCAAAGAAGGAGAAGTGGAACTATGTCACGAGCACTCTCGATTCCACACCGCCCACAATCGTCCTTCATCAACCTCACATCCAACAAAAGCCCTCAGCAATGTTTCCGCAATTCTGTCACATGCATGCACCATTCCCTCATTACTGTCACACACGTGCACCACTCCCTCATTACTGTCACACACGTGCACCACTCCCTCCTCCCGCCCGGGGCAGCGACCTGCAGAGGACTCGGAGGGCAGGCGCAGCACCTTCTCGCCGCGGCCCACCGCCAGAATGCCGGACTGCCACCGCCGCACAGGGGCACAGGGGCACACGGAAACAGGGGCACATGGAAACAGGGTCACATGGAAACAGGGTCACTCTTGAGGGGTTGGAATGAGAGGCCTTGGGAATGACGAAGCACTTTCCGAATGCGGTGCAGGCTTCCAACACTCAACCACGACAGTCATGCCCCATGCCCCATGCCCCATGCCCCCCCATCCCATGTCAACCCAAGCCATCCCATGGCCCCATGCCAACCCATGCCCCCTGCCCCATGGCCCATGAGCAGGGTACCTGAGGTGGGTTGATGATGGCGGAGAAGCGGTCGATGGCGAACATGCCCAGATTCGAGATGCTGCGGGCATGGCGGACGGGGGGGAGGGCAGGGGAGCAGTGCGGACCCGTAGGGGCAGATTGGGGTTGAGGGGGAGGGGGTGAAGATTTGGGGGGGTTAGGACAGGTGGGGGCATGGAGTTGGCGGGCCATGGTAAATGACACCATGCATCATGCTGTGCATGCATACTGGGAAACAGTGGGGATGGAACCGAACGAGGGGAAGACGAGGTGGAGAGGCAGGGAAGCAGAAGCTGCCATGACGAGGCAACAGAGTCCGGAAAATGATCCTCTCGTGCCGAGGCTACATACCTGAGAGCTCACCTGAAGCGTCACCTGCTGACACCCCCTAGGCGCACCTGAAGCATCACCTGCTGACACCCCCTAGGCGCACCTGAAGCATCACCTGCTGACACCCCCTAGGCGCACCTGAAGCATCACCTGCTGACACCCCCTAGGCGCACCTGAAGGTGCCCCCTTGGAACTCGTGCGGCTGCAGCCTGCCCGCCCTCGCCCTCTCCGCCAGCTGCTTCACCTGCCACGGGCGGTGGGGGGGGGAGAAGGGTGGGGAAGAAGGGGAGAGAAGCATGGAGGGAGGAGTGGGCGCTGGGGGAAGGAGGTGGCGGTGGCGGTGGTGGGGGCTGTGGAGACGGTAGGAGATGGTAGGAATTCGTAGGAGACGGTATGGAGATGGTAAGGCAGCTCGAGATTGTGCAAGATAAAGATCTGAAGTGAACCGGTAGAGGCAGCTGCTTCTGCCACCTCCCCAGTAGCTTGAGCAGCACTGGAGCTGACAACGAGCGGCCACCAAGCGGCGATGGGGGGAGGGGGGATGTGGTTGGGTGTGGTGGGGGCGATGGGGCACAGCAGGGTCGGTGCAGTGAAATGGATGGGCGTGGCAGGGCCGTGGCAGGGCCGTGGCAGGGCCGTGGCAGGGCCGTGGCAGGGGCGTGGCAGGGCCGTGGCAGGGCCGTGGCAGGGGCGCGGTGGGAGGAGCAGGGGCGTGGGGCTGACCTCTTTGGAGATAGCTCCGAGGGACTTTTTGTCCGCATCCTTGAGAATGGGGGTGATGAGACCCTGATGCACGCAGGCAGGCAGCCGTGCACACACGCATGCAGGCACACACTCATGCAGGCACACACGCATGCAGGCACACACGGATGCAGGCACACACTCATGCAGGCACACACGCATGCAGGCACACACGCATGCAGGCACACACGCATGCAGGCACACACTCATGCAGGCACACACGCATGCAGGCACACACTCATGCAGGCACACACGCATGCAGGCACACACTCATGCAGGCACACACGGATGCAGGCACACACGCATGCAGGCACACACGCATGCAGGCACACACGCATGCAGGCACACACTCATGCAGGCACACACGCATGCAGGCACACACGGATGCAGGCACACACTCATGCAGGCACACACACATGCAGGCACACACGCATGCAGGCACACACGCATGCAGGCACACACGCATGCAGGCACACACGCACGCAGGCAGACACGCATGAAGGCACAAGGAGAAGGAGGCACACACGCATGACGAGAGTGATGCCCTGTGAACGCCCTCTCTCTGCCCTGTGAACGCCGCTCTCTCTGCCCTGTGTACGCCCTCTCTCTACCCTCTCTCTACTAGACCTGAAGAACCGAATACGAATTCGAGTTCGAGTTCCACATTCGAATAATTGTCGAATATCACGATACAAATTATTTGTTCGAGTTGTGTTTGGAATTCGAATACGAATTCGAGTCGAATAGAGTCGAGTCCGAGTCGAATACGAATGCACTCGAGTTTTGGGCATATGAGCGTTTACAAGCTTTGTGAAGTTACCCTTGGAGTTTGTTATCGGTTTTTTGGGCGTTGCCGTGCTTGCAGGTTTGCACAAGAAATTGGAGGGGTTGTACAAGTGACAAGTGAAGCTTTTTAGCAGCATCGCGTAGCGTCGAAAGCATTAGGACCTTTGATGCTAGGCAATTAAATGCTAGTAGGAGCCAGGTATGTCCAAACTCGAGTACTAAAACGAGTACTCGAGTTATGGCTGGGCGAATACGAATTCGAGTCGAATATTGGAAGTCGAGTTTTGGCGAGTTTGAACAGCCACATAGACTCGATTTGTATTTGAAATTCGTCCGAATTCGAATACAAATTCGAATATAGTCTACTCGTTTTCAGGTCTACTCGTTCATCATCCCCGCCCATCACCCCCTCCCATCATCCCCGCCCATCAACCCCTCCCATCACCCCCTCCCATCACCCCCTCCCATCACCCCCTCCCATCACCCCCTCCCATCACCCCCTCCCATCACCCCCTCCCATCACCCCCTCCCATCACCCCCTCCCATCACCCCCTCCCATCATGCCCTCCGTGCCAGAGAGCCCGCCCCACGGCGGACCTTGTCAGTGGCGACGGCGATGGAGATGTCGATGCTGGAGTTGCTCACCAGCTGCGCCCTCTTGGCGTCCCAATGCACTGCGCGCGCCCACCACGGGGTGGCACAGAGGGAGAGAGGTGGTGCTTGCCAGGTGCGGCAGCGCAGTGAGCGGAGGTGGCAGCGGCATGGCGTGGTGATGGGACGGAGGGGTTGGCCGGGGGGAAATGATTTGAATGGGGGGCAAGAAGGGGGGGCAAGAAGGGGGGCAAGAAGGGGGGGCAAGGACGGTCAGCAAAGGTGTGTCGGCACAGTGAGGGCGAGCGAAGAAGGTCACTGTGACTGTATAAAGCACAGCGCCAGCACGAAAACAGAGGGGGAAAGGTAACACACAGCTCGCACAAGGTCACGAAAACCACCAGCTCACCATTGACCTGACCACAGCCCCATCAGCGCCTCACCGTTGGCCTCGGTGACTTCACTGAGCGCCTCACCGTTGGCCTCGGTGACTTCACTGAGCGCCTCACCGTTGGCCTCGGTGACTTCACTGAGCGCCTCACCGTTGGCCTCGGTGACTTCACTGAGCGCCTCACCGTTGGCCTCGGTGACTTCACTGAGCGCCTCACCGTTGGCCTCGGTGACTTCACTGAGCGCCTCACCGTTGGCCTCGGTGACTTCACTGAGCGCCTCACCGTTGGCCTCGGTGACTTCACTGAGCGCCTCACCGTTGGCCTCGGTGACTTCACTGAGCGCCTCACCGTTGGCCTCGGTGACTTCACTGAGCGCCTCACCGTTGGCCTCGGTGACTTCACTGAGCGCCTCACCGTTGGCCTCGGTGACTTCACTGAGCGCCTCACCGTTGGCCTCGGTGACTTCACTGAGCGCCTCACCGTTGGCCTCGGTGACTTCACTGAGCGCCTCACCGTTGGCCTCGGTGACTTCACTGAGCGCCTCACCGTTGGCCTCGGTGACTTCACTGAGCGCCTCACCGTTGGCCTCGGTGACTTCACTGAGCGCCATGGCCACTGCCTTGATCACAAAGTCGTTCACCGACACCGCCACCTGCCACTTGTCTGCCATGCAGCAGGCGGGGCGCAGGAGAGGACACGAGGGGGGGACGGGCAGTATCTAGCCTCCTGCCACTGGCCTGTACCACACGACGCATGTGACTCAGGGGCGCGATTGAGGGGCTCCTCCTATCCCAGTACCCTCTGCCCTGCCTTCACCCCCAGCGCCCTCTGCCCTGCCTTCACCCCCAGCGCCCTCTGCTCCGCCTTCATCCCCAGCGCCCCCCGGCGTACCTTTGAGCTCCTTGCGCAGCTGCAGCGTGGCGTCGATGTCCGCGTCTGCATGCCGCACGGAGCGGTGCAGGGCACGGGGAACAAGGGAGGGCGCGAGGGAGGGAACGGGGGAGCAGGAGGGAGAACGAAGGGGCGAGGCTCAAAGGAGAGAGGGCGACAGGGGTGGGAGAAGAGATCTAAGGGCATCGGGAGGACACTTGGCTTAGCTGGGAGGCAGTAGGTGCGAAAGCACAATAAGTGGGCATGCAGGTGGCAATGGCCAGCCAGCATGAGAGTGTGTGAGCGACCATCACCGGCCCCCGGCCCCGTCCCTCCCTCAGCTGCCCCACCTGACTCCGCATATAAGTGCGGCGACCCCCACTTGGACTCCATCAGCCGCTGCGCGATGATCTGCATGCCATGGTAAGGAGCGGTGGAGAGGGATGGAGAGGGATGCCAAGGGGATTTGGAGGGGGGTTCGTAAATGTGGGACATGCGAGACGAGAGCGGGGAAACAGAGGGGGAAGGGAGGGGGAGCAGACACGATGATTGGATGGGGAGAGCAAAAGGGGTCATGAAAATGGGCGAGGTAAGAAGGATGAGGGGAGCGGGGGGAATGGGGGGGGGGGGGGGGTGTCGGGGAGGGCAGGAGACGGGGCAAGAAAGAGCTCTGTGCGGCCAGGCCCTGGCAGATCTCACCACGTTCCGCCATCCGCTGTCTATGACCCCCACCCCCCCCCTGTGCCTCACACCCAGCCCACTGCGTGCCACTCACCCGGCGGATCTGCGTGGTGGGGATGTCAACGAACGCCCCTGCCGCTCCTCCCAGCGCGGGCGCTGCTGCCGCTGCAGGCGCGGGGGGAGGGGCAGGAGCAGAGGGGGGGACGGGAGCAGCCGTGGGCGCAACTGCAGCAGCGGGGGAAGGCGGGGGAGCAGGAGCAGGGGCGGCAACGGGAGCCGCTGCAGCAGAAGCCGAGACAGCAGGAGCAGCAGCAGTGGTGGCAATGCTCCTTGCACTGGCAGCAGCGGCGGCAGCAGCAGCGCTACGAGCAGCAGCGGCGATGGCGGCGAGGGCGTCCCCCTTGGTGACCACCCCCTTGGGCCCGCTGCCCTGCACGCTCTGCGGGTCAACACCGCTGCCCGCAAGCAGCAGCCGCGCGGCGGGGCTCACCACCTTGTGCATGTTGAGGGCGGCGGCGTGGAACGGGCGGCAAGCGGTGGCAGCATGCATGGGGGGGGTGCCAGCAGCGAGGGATGGGCCGAAACTTGTGTTGGGTGTGAGAGTAGCGGAGGTGACAGAGGCGGGGGGGAGCAACCCACCAGCAGGGGCGGAAGGGGAGGTGGTGGCGGCGACAGGGGCGGCAGTGTGGGTTGTGGCGATAGTGGCGAGGGGGCGAGGGGCGTCCACCTGATGGAGCACGGGGGAGGCGGATGGGAGGAGCGCGCGCACATGCACACATGGCGGAGACGTGTCGTATTAGATGATGGCATGCGAGTGCAACGCCATGGCGGACACCTTGCAGCACGGGCCTAGAGAGATGAAACTCCCACAGAGAGATGAGCAACGAACGACGCCAAGAGGCGTGATGCCAGATGACGTTTGACTCGAGTGGAAAGTGACCTCACGCTAAACGCGTTCTCGGAACACAGCGCATGCGCGCGAAACGCGCACAAGGCTGCGCGTGAATTCCGCCTTGACTGGCATGAGCGTCTACCGCCCGCTCGCATGCTGCTCGCTCGCCTCGCGTGCTGAGAGATCTGAACGAGCATAGCGTCGGATCCACTCACCCCTGCTCTAGCGCCTCCCGCGACGGCCACACCTCTCGCGCCAGCTGGCACGAGCGCATTGGCCAGGAGCCTGCAGGGAGAAAGATAGCAGCGGGGAAACAAGGCAGGGAAGCGTGGAGGAGGAAGGCGAAGCCATATTTGCCACGCGAATCAACAGCGAGCGGTGACCGCCTATCGCTCGCTTTCTTTGCTCCCACAAGCATAGCTACGCCGAGCGCATGCCTACAGCGCGCGGTGCCCCAAGCGGTGCCACGAATATCGTTCTATAGCATCGCATGCCTTGGGAGCTCGTCCGCGAGACCGACCAAGCGCCATCCCCCACGAGCCAGCGAGATCCGGCCCTACCTGGAATGTCTGGCGACGGCGCGCGACATGATGGCGACACAGCCACGCGGAAACGTGAGACGGCAACGCGGCAGAAGATAGGCACGCGAATCCGCACCAGCTCAGACGGTCGACGAACCACCTCACCTCCGGCGCGCGCTGCGACGAAGCGGACGAATCGAGGTGCCTCGAGAAAGCGAGGAAGCCTTCGGGAGTCGGACTAACCGCTGACTGGTTCGTCGACGGCACCAAGGGGGAACTTATTTCGACAGGACGGGGTGTGCAAGGAGCGTGGTGGAGCGAGGTGAAAAACTATGCGAATTGGCGAATTGTTCTTTGTAACCAGTGGAGCACGGCACATAGGCATAGGCTTTGGTGCATAGGTATCGAGAGAATCTCGCGAATCCCGGCCCGTGCCAAAACTTGGAATAAAAACGCACGGGTTGAATTCAACCGCGCATCGCGCCCCGCACGTCGGAATCCGATCTCCGATTACCCGCGCTCTGCTTTGTATAAAGGTTTCTTATAAAGTAACAGATATACACGGGTATTGTCATAGTTACCCTTTCTCTTACAAAACTCGGGAATTTCAGGCAGTTGCAGTCTACATGCGCCTCGTCAGGCTCAGGGAGCACTGTAGCCGCGCCCATTCCGTCAATTTCGCCACGCGTGCGCGAAATTTTAGATCACGCACTGCGTGGCGAGATTGACATGAATCGGCGCGGCTACAGTGCTCCCTGAACCTGACGAGGAAACGATAGACATACACCCAGTTTGAATCGTATCCGACCGAAACTTTTCCGAATCTTCAAATAAGCTATTTTCTGTGGAGTCGCCCAAACCTGACACAGTCAGCCACATTTTGGGGATATATACGTACAGTATTTTTGCGCAGCCGAGAAAAACAATTAACCCATAGGGGCCCAGCATGTGACTCGGGGTGGCATCAACCCTAAACTCGAAAAAGGGCCGCGAATTTAGGGTTGATGCCATCTTGAATGGCATGTCCGGCCCCTATGGGTTTTATTTATTTGCCCAAGATGCTGCCTAAAATGTCTTTGTCTAGTTTTGCATTTACTGTCGAATTGCAGCGCAACAAATTTTGCTGTGAGGTTCTTGTCGCGAAGGCACAACGCTACACGTCAGTCCGAAACTTTTGACTGTGCATGGCCAAGAATCTCGCCTCTCATTGGCGCAAAATTTTACAGTATATTATTTTCGAATCGTTTTTTGATTTGGGTGCAGATTTGTAATTTCCTTGAACATGACGAGGCGCATGTAGGCTGCAGCTGCCAAAAAGTTTTTGAGTTTTGAAAGAGAAAGGGGAACTGCGATAATACCCGTGTATATTTGTTACTTTATAAGAATCCTTTATACAAAGTGGAGCGCGGGTGTTTGGAGATCGGATTTCGAAATGCGGGGCGCGAAGCGCGATTGAATTCAACTCGTGCGATTTTATTCCAGCTTTCGGCGCGGGCCGGAATTCGCGAGATTCTCTCATAGGTATCAATGTGACTGCCACAGCCCTTCAAGCCGCTCCCGTCCCAGAGCCCAGCGATTGGTTGGATCAGCCGCAGATTCTGGGCAGAGTGAGCCAGCAAGTAACGGAGCTGACACAAGAGAGGATGTCATGAATCCAACCAGAATGATATACTGGGGGTGTACTTCCGATCTTACAAGGGGAGTATACAAGCAAATACGCCCTCCCCAAATTAGTTGCAAGGGGTGGTTGGGTGGTAGCTGTGTTGCCTACTGGACACCCTCCATAGTAGCCTAGCCACCCTGATTTCATGGTCGTATCACTGTTTTGTTTTTGTTAGGTATGTCTCACACTAGATTATTGCTACCAACCCAAGACGATAGACTATGTTGAGATCAATATTAAAGTATACCTAAAACTTGTCAGGAAAGAAGAATGAATCAAACTCCCTAAGGGGCAGCTATAATGCTAGAGCAACAGACAAGCTAGTATAGTAAGACCAATGGAAGGGCTAGACCCACGGGCAGACCCCCAAGGTCCATTCCCTCTCGTCTCCTCAAACCACAATCCACTCACGACGCCTTCTTTCTCCGTCTTCTCTCCCCATTCACTCCTCCGACTTGGTGGCGTCCACGGCGGGGTCGGGCCGCCACATGGTTTTGCGGAAGGTGAGGAGCGTCTCGTTGTGCTTCTGGATGCTGGAGACGGCGTCCCAGTGCATGCCGCGCGCCACGGCCTGGATGAGCTTGATGTGCGACGCGTCCACCTCCCGCACGATCACGTAGCCCAGCGGCCGCAGGATGCGGTCCATCTCCAGCATCACGTCCGCCACGCCGCACCTGTGAGAGGGTGGGGGAAGGAGAGAGAACAATGAGAAGGGGCGTGGAAATACACAAGGGAAGGGCGTTTCGGCGAATTGGGAAGGGCACAAAGGAGGGCGGCAGACAGGGGGGGTTATGGGAGAAAGGCATGCTGGGGAAGGTTTGCAGGGAGGAAGCGCAGGAGGGGGAGGGGGAGGGGGAGGGGGGCGCTTACTTGGAGCTGGTGGCGAAGGAGCCGAGGAGGCGGTCGGCGTGCAGCATGTCGTAGGTGCGGGGGTAGGTGTTGAACGACTCGCACCAGTCGTGGTACACGCCCAGCAGCCCGCGGTCGAAGATGATGGGCAGCGTGTCGGGGCTCGTCACCGGCACCACGTTCATCGTCCACACCGGCTTCGCCGACGCCTCCAGGGCGGCGCCGAACCTGGTGAGAGGTGAGGGGAAAGGGCGGAGGAGGGCGGGCCGTTCAGCTTCACAGCGCATGGTGCAACATGGAAGGCATGGAGAATCTGTGGAGCGCTGTAATGCTTGCTCGGGAGCACAAGCAGCCTGCCATTCGCGAGTGATCGCTCGATCTAGTTCACGTGTGATTGGTCTTCTAGCCTTCGCTTTGTCTTTCCCTCGTGCATCCACACCCGGGCATAATCACTACAAGCTCCACAACCATCCAGTTGTACCCGTTACTAGTCAAGCACGTACCCGCCGTAGTGTGCGTCCATGTCCATGACGTTGCGCACGGAAGCCCACTCGATCTCCATCTCCGTGAGGTACGTGCGGTACGCGCGCAGCCAATGCGCCTTGTCCGCGTCGAACTCCACCGCCGCGCGCCGCCCGTAGATGCCCTTTTGCACGCCCTCCAGCCACGCGGGCACCACGCTCAGACGGTCCTTGCCCTCCACCGGCCACCCCACGCCACGTGTCTTCTCCTTAGTGGGCACGCGGTGCATACACGCCTGGATCGGCACGTACCTGCATGGGAGCGTAACGCATATACGGAAACCGAGGTTTGAAGGACGACAACAAGGCGCATTACCAGGAGAACTATCGAAGTTACGCGCAAGAATCAAAACAAAAGGGCGAATGGTTGGGGCAAGGTCGCGGGGGGAGGGGAGGGGGCGGCGTGGGGGCAAGCGAGGGGATCGAGGGGAGCGATGAGCGGGGGCGTACCAGGCGGCGTCGGCGTTATCCTCCTCGGGGCACATGGGCGGCACGGTGCCCTCGTCGCGGCTGTCGTAGCAGTCGTTGTCCGTGGGCTTCTGCCACACCATCACGCCCACGCCGAACGCCATGTTGATCTCCTTGGCCGCCTTGCGCCAGCACATGTTCGCCGTCAGCTCCGACATCGCTGCAGCCAAGAGTGAAGGGGAGAGGCACAAGGGAGAGAATCCCGGGACCAATCAGGGATGGCCAACCGCTTGGCGGGCGCGGACGGAAGGACACCGTGCAAGACACGAAGTGGGAGCGACGGGGACGAGAGGTGGAAAGAACCGTGTGGGTGAGCTCACCCTCCCAGATCTCCTTGTCGTCGGGCTCCTTGGCCTTGCACTTGGGGCAGACGGGCGTGGCGGACCACACGAAGTAGCCGCCGGGGCGGATGACGCGGTTGAGCTCCAGCAGCAGCTTGCCGCCCTCGCGGTGCCACGGCACGCGGCACCGCGCGCAGTGCACGATGTCGAACACGTTCGACGGGTATGGCTGGCGCTGCGTGCCCATGACGCCGATCATGGCGCTGACGCCGCGCTCGAGCGCGAACTGGATCTGCGCGTCGTGCTCGTCCTTGGGCGCCACCGACATCACGCGCGTGCTGAACGGCTCCAGGTACGCCGCGAAGCTGGCGACGCCGCAGCCCATGTCGAGCGCCGTGCGGATGTGCTTGCCCCAGCTGAGGAAGGGCACGGCCTCCTGCAACCACTCGATGTACTTGGTGGCGCCGTACTTGAACTGCGTGCCGCCGCCCGGGAAGATGAACTTGTCGCCCTCCGGCTTCACCCAGTTCTGGTCCGCCTTGTACGACGCCAGCTTCGGGTGCGGCACGTTGTCGTACCAGATCTGCGCGTTGACAGATGTACCACATCAGGAACCGCAGTCACATACGAAGACCCTTTTCCTATGTTGAAAAAAGTTCCCAAGACAGGAAGCGGAGAGAGAAAGAAGAGAATGAGGGGAGATCCAATACCTGATCCCTGGACTCAGGCCAGTTGATGTGGGGCTTGTAGCCGCTGGGCAGAGGCAGCAGGCACTGCAGAGTGTCGTCGCCCGTGGGGCAGTGCCGCTCGCGGTGTTCGTAGTGCGAGCGCGACTTGAGCGCGGCGATGGCCTTCTCGTTGTCGAGGCACGGGATGTGGTCCACGCCCTTGTCGGCGCACAGCGAGTACTCAAACGCCAACTCCGGCTCCTACAGGCGGGAATGCGAATCCGATTGTAGTCAGAATCCGACCACAGAGGAAACCGAAAAACAGCGAGAAGTAGGGAGGCTAAAGGATTACCTCCTCCATGGGTTCGGAGTCTTTGGGCGACTTGGACACGCCACCTATAGACGCCGATTCGGCGGATTGGAAGCTCTCCACATCCCCCGCGGACAAATCCGGTTGGGAAAATACGGCCTGCGCGTGAGGCAGAGATGGATTAATACTGGGATACTGGGATTTTGCTCGGATCTTCACCGTTCAGATAGGAAGTAACAATAGGAGGCCGCTGCTCACCTTAGGTTCGCCGATATCGGCGTCGGGCGTCTCGGTGATGTCGACGCTGTCCTCCACCACGACAACCTGCCCGCCGGTTCCCACGCGAGAGGTTTCGATTATCACTTCAGTGGCCTGGCAATGGTAAGGCGCGAGATTAAAACATCGTCCGATAGGGGTGGTCGTTCGTTGATTCGTGACAGCCGCATTCGTTGTTAGCTTGTGTGTAATCTCGTACCGTTGGTGGAGGATGGCCGGACTTGGCGAAGAGCCAGACGCCGAAGAGGCAAAACGCGACGAGGAGGCATGCTGGTAGGAAGTTGGTTTGTGTCTCGTACGCATGCCGCTTGAGACCCATTCTGCAAAAAGCTGATCTGGAAACCAAACTCTGTCGAGCTACTAAACTTGAAAGTACACTGTCCTCCTACAAGAAGAAGCTGTAGACTTCTGAGCAGACCAAGGGGGTCAGTGCTTCGCGAGACCAACTCACAAGACAGAGATCTGGTTCTGTTCTCCTCGCCTCGCCTCTGAATTTGTTCTCCCAAGTTTCAGAGCCGTTGTGTTGGGGTGGCTCGTCAACCCGCAGAAACTATCCAGGTGCGCGCGGGAAGCTCAATGCCGCATGAAGAGGGGCGGTCTGAGACGGGCACGCGGAACCTCGGGGAAGGGAGGCACTGGGAAAACCCGCAAGCCTGGGAAGGGGTTCGGGGAGGGGGAAAAGAAAAGGTGGAGGTGAGGAGCCCGGTCCAAACCACATCGCGTGTCCCGGACCAAGGCGATTGGCTATAGAAAAAGGTTTGTACTGTATGCCGAAGTAACCCCCCGGTGGGGCTGAAGGGGAGGTGTCGTGTGCGGCGCAGTGCAGTGCATTCGAATTCGCACTTCGGTTCAATCCTGGAGTGTGACCATTTCCCAAGGCACTGAAGAAGCGATACGCCACCAGCCAAGTGCCTGCGACAATGTGATGTGACGTTGTCTCTGACTAACCTCGAGGCGAGCTTGACGGGAGTTGTTGAGGCCCGAAGTGCACGCCACTGGTTGGGTGTCGTCGACAAAACCCCATGCCTTATCGCCAAGCTGTTGGACCTGTGTGTGTGCCACACATACACTTTCAGGCTCG
The DNA here is from genome assembly GCA_027943415.1 of Closterium sp. NIES-67. Lineage (NCBI taxonomy): Eukaryota > Viridiplantae > Streptophyta > Zygnematophyceae > Desmidiales > Closteriaceae > Closterium > Closterium sp. NIES-67. The sequence continues at coordinate 14,094 of BQMB01001222.1, read as the reverse complement.
GCAGCAATGGGGTGCGGCTTGGATGTTCAGGGCTCTTGTGATCTGCTCAGTAATCTGAATTGCTGAGATTTCACTCCACAAGGCGGCCCGACAGAACCCATGCAACTCATGCAGCCGTCAGTTCCCGCGCGGCGCTAGTGCCCGCGATCCGAGCTTTCGCGCCCCTTTTCGGGAACCACTCTCTGTCATTGAGGCTGTTAAGTAAAGTGGTAGTGCAATATTGCATAACAACAACTTCAGGTGTAAGGAAATTCCCTTTTCCTTACTGTGCTCGACTATAGCGCGTACGCCCTCGACTCTCGGAAGTCCAGGCTCGGCCAACTTCTTCGGTCCCGAACCATTTCGCGAACCCAAACCTCGACGCACAGCGCTTCCGTGGCTTTCGCCAACCGAATCGCCCCAACCTGTTCGCGTGGTTCTCGGCTAGCTCTGTTCGTGCCTGTAAATGCCTAGGCCCTCATTTGTATCGACACTCTTAAATCACGACTCCTTTATTACACTACATGTTATTACTCTGATTAATTCATAACGGCTGGTATCAGAGCCCCGTTCCTGCCCGCTTAGTCTTCCGTAGAGTAGTCCGATTATATCGGGAGAGGACCCGACAGAATAGAGGGTTGGCCAGCAGTTGGTAGGCGGGCTCGTTAAAGCTCCTCCAACTAAAAGCGTGTGCACCCTCAGATCTGTCGGGTAAAATTTCCAGCATGACTAACACGCCAGAAACCTGTGCCCGTCGTAGTATTAGGAACGTGACTCAAGAGGAGTTTGACGACTTGCAAGCCAGGGCGGCTACAGTGACGACACTGCAAGCCCAGCTTCAACAACTCGCGGACAAGTTCGAGTCGCTGGGAAGCGAAAGTCAGATGCTGCGCAACGAAAACTCGTTGCTTCGCTAGACGCAGGGTGAAACGTGTCAGGGGCGGCCTGTTACCCGAGACGAAGATGATGCGAGCGAAGCGAGGGCGTCGGCGACACCTGAAGCAGTTGAAGAAGTCTACAGCGAGCCGGGGGCGGCCATTAAAATCAAGCCTCCGATGCCCCCACCGTTCAACCCGACCGACAGGACCACTACAGTGAGCGGGTGGCTGTTTGCCATGGAAATCTTCTTCACGGCAGCAAGTAGACAATGCATCACGTGTCAACTTGGCTGTGTCGCTGCTGAGGGGACCGGCACTCGACTGGTGGCGCATGCATCTAGACGAGGGAGGAGCCTCGGCAGGGAATCAACGGGCGACAGATGGGGAGATGAGTTCATCAACGGCGAAGGCAGAACCAATCTTTGGGTCGGCAACGATCCGCACGTGGAAAGCGTTGGGCGAAGCGTTGAAGGGCAGATTCGAGCACATATCCATGCGCGAAAATGCTCGCACAAAGCTTCGGATGTGGAGACAATTGGGCTCTGTCCAAGAATACACGGCGTCGTTTCTGGCAATCTGCGACCAAATCGGAGGGATTAGCGAAGACGAGAAAATCGATCGCTACGTGGGTGGTCTCAAGCCGGAGATTCGGCAAGAGATCGTCCTGCGAGCCCCGACGACCTTCAACGAAATCGTTCGCATAGCAGACGCGCTGGATGCACAACGTGGACTCGCGAGAGCGGGTTTCCAGGAGGGAAATCACTTTCGAGGCCAGCCCCAACACACATCAATCAACGGCGTGGACGTGTTTGCAGCCCGAGTATTTTCGGGGACCTGCTTCCACTGGAACCAGCCGGGTCACATGGTGAGGGACTGTCCGCAGCTGAAGAAGAACATACCTAACGACAAGAAGCAGTCGGGAAATGGAGATCGTCAGTAGCAGATGGGCCATCTACTGACTTGACTGCATCGCCCAAACGCCAACACCCCCACCAGGTTCTAGTGCCGATTTGGGCTATCGACCATTCCTGGCTGAATAAGGGGGTGAACCGGTTGATCACCCTGTGCTGGTTGAAGGGAGAGTTGGCGACACCCGCATAAAAATATTCGTTGATGGCGGGGCGAGCCACAGTTTGATGGACGTGGCAAAGGCGAAAAAATTGGGACTGCAACTGGAGCGCTACATGTCTGAAATCGACGCAAGATTGGTCAACGGCACACCACTGACAATTCGGGAGCGAGTACCTCACGTGCGATTAACATGCGGCGAAAATTTCAGCTTCACAACGAAGATGCTGGCGACAACTTTGGACGGCTGCGGCATGCTGCTCGGACGCGATTGGCTGCGCGAATACAACCCGAGCATTGACTGGCGGACGGGCGACTATCGCATCAAATGGAGTGGCAAGTGGCGACGACTACCCAAGTGGAGCTGTCAAGATTCGACGACATCGACGGTCAGCGTAGTAACGATCAAGCGAGCTATGATTTGAGGGGCGCAACTGTACGCCGTCTGATGGATCGCATCAACGGCTGTCGACACGCCAGCCGACATCGACAAACTCTGCGCAGCTGTCCCAGATGATTTAGCGATGGTGATTCGGAAACACGCCGACATTTTTCCAGATGACCTACCGGCGGGTTTTCCACTTGAGCGAGACCACGACCACAAAATCGAGTTGGAGCCCGGCGCGCAACCGACTGTTCGGACTCAATGGCGGCTGACTCCGAGCTAGATGAACTTCGATGCCAGCTGGACTACCTGCTCGAGAAAGGTTTCGTTCGCCCAAGCACTTCCCCGTTCGCAGCTCCGATCCTGTTCACCCCGAAAAAAAATGGCGGTCTACGAATGTGTATTGACTACCGCGCCTTGAATCGGGTTACCATCAAGTCCCGCTATCTTATCCCGCGTGCCGACGAACTCATCGACCAACTTCGTGGAGCCAAGTTCTTCTCGAAAATTGACCCGCGAGGAGGTTACCATCAGATCCGTGTGAACGAAGCTGACTGCTACAAGACGGTAATTCGGACCCGGTACGGAAGTTACGAGTACACGGTTATGTTAGTATTAAGGACAGAGTCTAGGTGAACTTAGGAGCTAGAATTACTCAAAATATAAAATTCTAGACAGAAAAGTCGACTCCACAAGAAACGTCGTCGACAAAAACCTAGCCGTTGGAATGTCACGAAACTTGGATATATTGTAGCTCTTAATCTCAGCTACCGTTCCCAAGTTGAATCACGTTGATTTATGGAGTATTCGTGACGCTATGACTTTCGACGTACGGAGGGGTATGCTGTAGGAGAAGAACTTAACTCAATCTCAAAAGTTCAATCAAGGCTCAAGAATCTCACAAGGAATTGGAGGAGCAAGAGAAAGGTTGGAAGGAAAGAGAAGGATGAGAGGGAAGGTCCCAAGAGAGTCCCTAACCAAGGAAACCCCATAAGCACAAAGTTCCCTCCCTATAGGAACCTCAACTTTGGCCTTTGTCCCTTCCCAACCAATACAACCAAGTTGGCCACCCTTGCCAACCTAGCTTGGTTGTTCCCAACCAATTTGCAGCTGCTACAGTAGAGTGATGAATTTTCTCAACCCCTAATGGTCCCAGCTCCATATAGAGTCACCCCACAACTTCACTTTGTAACCGTCGCAATTGTAGCGCAAGCTCATGAACTTTGAATCTTCATAGCTTTCACGTTCTTGCTCCGATTGAAGCGATTCTTGTTGCGTCGGAAAGATCTTCTCAAGATCTATAATCACAAATACCTGCTCAAACAAAATAAGACAAAACACATTCCCAAACTCCAGAACACACCACACACAAATTCTTCCACACGTTCAAACCACACATGCAAGCTGAAAACATGGGATGGGAGGCAGACAGAATGTGATAGCATATGATGATATCACACAGTAATCTCCTCCTCTGGCTGCCAACCATCATTCATCATGCCACATCTCAAGCATGCATACTCAATGCACACTCATCCCAGCAAGCTTCATGCCCTTCCAATGATCCGCCTCCGCCAGACGCTTAGTGAAAATATCTGCTGCCTGTTGATGGGTCTTCACTATCTCCAGCCGCACCTCCTTATCAAGGAGTCTCCTCACCCAATGTCACTTAGGCGTTATGTGTTTTTGTCAGCCCATGCAGACAAGCATTCTTGGCCAGCTTCACAGCAGACTCATTGTCACAGAACACAACAATCGGCTCCTCCAGACCAACTCCTAGCTCCTCCAACAAGCGCCTCAGCCACACCACTTCCTTGGCCCCATGGTGTAAGGCCATGTACTCAGTCTCACATGAGGACAATCCCACCTCATTCTGCTTCTTGCTGCAACAGCTCACAGCACCACCTCCCAGCAAGCACACATAACCCCCAATGCTGGTGCAATCCGCTTTCACTGAGTTGAAGCTTACGTCAGTATGGCAACTCAAGAGCATCTCACCACTCTTCACATCTGCAGCACCTCTCTGCAACTGCTGCCTCACTCCACTGTACTCTGATCCCACTGATGCCGTAGCACTCACATAGCGGACCAACCTCTTGGCCGCTTCCAGCTGCTCATGACTAGGGCGTGAAACCACGCTAGCCAGCTGTGATATAGCAAATGCAATGTCAGGCCGTGTATGATTTGCAGCATAGTTTAGCTTCCTGTCACTCTCACCCACTACCCTCCTCATCAGCACATTGGCTCCACAGTAAACCCCAAAGGTTGGGGTGTTGCACGCTTTCCCCCATCTCGTAGCCCATACTTCTCAGCCAGCCTCTCGCAGTACTTCCTCTGGTGCAACCTCAGCACGCCCTTCTCCACATCTCTCTCCACGTGCATCCCCAGGTAGTACTTCACCTCACCCATCTTGGAGCACTTGAACTGCATCTCCAGCATCTGCTCTGCGCTGTCCGGCAAAGCAGTTGATGCAGAAAAGAGAAGGATATCATCTACATACACCAAGAGCATGAGGATTTCATCCTTCTCCTGCAGCAGGAACATGCTGGGGTCACACTCACTCTTTTTGAAACCCCCAGCCAGCAGTGCCTCCTCCAACTTGTGATACCATGCACAAGGCGCCTGCTTAAGGCCATAGATGACCTTCTTTAGCCTGCAGACCCTGCCGCTCCCATCATCCAGCCCCTCTGGCTGCTTCATGTACACTTCCTCCAGAATTATTCCATTCAGAAAGGCTGTCACAATGTCCATCTGCCGAATCTTCCATCCCAGGAGTGCAGCTATCGCCAACAGCACCCTTAGTGTTGTTCCTTTCCCCACAGGAGCAAACACCCTCATCATAGTCCTTTCCCTTTGTCTGCTGAAACCCCCTTGCCACAAGCCTAGACTTGTAGCAGGTCAGCTCCCCTTCAGGTCCATACTTGTGCCTGTAGATCATCTTGGAAGTGATTGCCTTCTTCCTAGGAGGCAAGTCACACAGGTCCCATGTCACATTCTCAATCAGGGACCTGAACTCCTCATCCTCACTAGCCTTCCACTTCTCCCCATTTGGTCCATTCAAGGCCTCTTCTCGAGTCTTGGGCTCAGGGATTGGTGCCCAGTAGCAGTGAGCGATCTCATTTTCCTCAATCTGCTGAACCACACTCCCAGCCTGCACCACATTCGGCTTGCCTCTTCCCCCATAGGCCAGCCTCACAGGAGGGCGCACATCCCTCCTAGGATGCTCAGGCGGGTGTGGAACTCGAGGTGGAGACTCATGCTGCTGCTGCTGCTCCACCTCAGCTGCTCACCCTTCCTCAATCACCCCAGGCATCTCCTCCTCAGACACTGCAACCTCCACCTGTCTTGAAGGCCGCTGCACCTCATCTGCCTCCACAATTAGTGGTGTAGATGGAAGCTTTTGTTGCTGCTGCTTCCATTCCTCGTAGTACAGGGATTCAAGGAACTTCACATCCTTGACACAGTCCGCTTTTGGATGGTCAAGTTCCATAGCAGCCACCCCTTATGATCCTTTGCAATCCCCAAGTGCACACCTCATCTTCCAGAAGCCTCCAACTTCCCCCTTTTCTCCTTAGGCACATGAAACACCACCATGCACCCAAATGCCCTCAGCATGTTCACAGCTGGAGCACTCCTGAACCACTTGGTATATGGGATCCACTCCTTATCCACAACTGTAGCCAGCACCCTGTTCTTCACAAGGGCTACCTGCCTCAGTGGAGACACCCAAAATGGATCAGGCAGCCCTGCATGCCCAAGGAGAGTGCGTGCCCCCTCCTGCAGGGTCCTGTTGAACCTCTCAGCCACGCCATTCTGCTGCGGGTTGTAGGGCACTGTCAGTTGATGTTGGATCCGCTTCCTCTTCAGCTCCCCCTCAAAATCAGCTCCAATGAACTCCCCACCATTGTCACTGCGGATCACCTTCACCTTGTGTCCGCATTCCCTCTGAGCTCTAGGCATCCACTCCTTAAGGACAGCCGCTGCCACCTCCCCCTTGCTCTTCAAAGGGTAAACCCACACTGCCCGAGTGTGGTCATCCACAATTGTCAAGAAATAGCGGCTGCCTGATAGGGAAGGGGCTCTTGTGGGCCCACCACATTCATGTGCACAAGTGCAAGTGGGGTCTTGGCTGGTCCTGTACTGCTGTTGAAGGGGAACTTTGAGAACCTGGTCTCCAAGCATGTAGGGCAGCTCCCAATCTCCTTCAATTCCCCCTTGACCTCCAATTCTTTCAGGCTCCCATCCTTCACCAACTACTGCAGCATAGGGAAGTTCACATGATAGAGCCTCCCATCCTACAGCAGTACCCGGGAACAGCATTTGAAGGATTTGGAAGCAGTTTTTCTCTCTTCTGCTGCAGCACCGACTCATCACCAAGGGCTCTAAGTGCGATTTTCTCAAAACAAGAACTGGAGTTTTGGGACATGTCATTTCCATCGACGGCGTTAAAATCGACCCTAAGAAGATTGCGACCATACAAGACTGGAAGCCGCTGGCTAATCTCCATGAACTTCATAGTTTCATGAGGTTTGTGAATTACGTTCGCCAGTTCATCCCGAACATGGCGGGGGTAACTTCCCTCTCATGGATCTCCTGAAGAAAGGCAAGTTTTATGAGTGGGGGGGAGAGCAGCAGGCTGCGTTCAAACAGCTCAAATTTTTCCTGACTATACCTCTGGTTCTTCGAATTGCAGATCCTTACCGTCCGTTCGAGCTCATCACTGATGCTAGCAACCTGGCTATTGGTGCAGTACTGTTACAAGACTTCGGCGAAGGCCTTCAACCCCATTGCCTACGAGTTACGAAAGCTGAACCCGGCCGAGCGAAATTATCCTGTCCATGACAAAGAGTTACTCGCCATCGTTCACGCTTTCAAGGTCTGGCGCTGCTACATGACGGCCGCTGACGTGACAGTCCAAACAGACCACAAATCGCCACAGTTTATCCACGCCCAACCGACACTAAATCCCCGACAGATTCGCTGGCTCGATTACCTCGAGTCAAACTTCCACTATAGAGTCACCTACAAACGGGGGGTTAGCAACATCGCCGACGCACTGACCCGCTCTTCAGTACACACCACCGCAGTCCTAATTACCCAAGCTAATCCGCTGCTACCTGGTCACTTCACCCACGGATACAGTACCGATCCATTCTTCACCACTAACAGTAATCCCCAACTGATGTTCAAGCAAGGGGCCTATTACATAAAATCCGGTACCAATCGGATTTGGGTCCCCGCCTACCGTACCCTCGAGAACTACTGATACAGGAGGCACACGACTAGAATTTCTCGGGTCACTACGACATTGACAAAACTGCCAAATTACTGAGCCGTAGTTATTACTGGCCCGACTTGCTGACAGATGTGCAGCAGTACGTCACCTCCTGCGCCGCGTGTCAACGCATGAAGTCTTCACGGCTTCGACCTGCAGGATTGCTGCAGCCGCTCGAGCCACCCAGCGGACCCTGGCAACAAGTGACGATGGATTTCGTCACTCGCCTGCCAGGTGGTTCAAGCGGCAACGACGCAATTCTCGTCGTCGTTGATCGGTTGACCAAGATGGCCCACTTCGCCGTCTGCAAGACGACAATTACTGCCGTGCAGACAGTGAAACTATTCCTCATGAACATCGTGCGGCTACACAGCATTCCTTCAACAATCATCAGCGATCGTGACCCACGATTCACGTCCAACTTTTGGACAAAAACCTGGCAGCAGTACGGCATACGTCTGCATTTGTCCACGGCATACCATCCGCAATCGGACGGTTAGACTGAGCGCACCAATCAGACGATGGAGCAGCAGATTTGCACGACGTACACAGACCCAGCCCAATGGGAAGAATCCCTTCCCTTGATCGAGTTTGCATACAACAACGCCCCATCAGCCATGACTACTCAGTCCCCGTTCTTCCTTAATTACGGGATAGACCCGACAACCTCACTATCGCCACCGATAGAAAATCCGGCGCCAAGATCTCAGCAGTTCGTAAAAAATCTCCGACAGTCTCAACAAAAAGCCGCTGATGCCATCCTCAAAGCCAATCAAAGGGCTAAGCAGCAAGCTGACCGACGACGCCGATACTTAACTCTTGCCCCTGGGCAATTGGTCCTGCTCGACACCAGAAATTTGGGAATTCCCCTCCCAAATAAACTACGATCAAGATTTTGCGGCCCATTCCGCATCATCCGCATGGTGACACCAGTCACCGCCCAGCTGCAACTGCCGGTCGAGTGGTAAATTCATGATTCATTTCACGTCAGCCTCCAGCGACCATTCGTCCCGAGTACGATTAATCTCGACCATCAACACATCAATCCTACGGTCAACCCAGTTCCTGAGCGGACGATTGAGCCATAAAAGATTCTCGCTCATTGCGTACGAGGCAATCGAGATATGGCAGCCATTGATTTCCTTGTACGATGGGTCGATCGCACGACTGACGACGATCTTTGGGTCCCCGCAGCTATGCTCGGCGAACACAAAGTCGTCCGGGACTATTTACACCAACAACGTGTCCCGGATGTGGATAGTCTCATCCCGGGGTGGTGTAAGGAAATTCCCTTTTCCTTACTGGGCTCGACTACAGCGTGTACGCCCTCGACTCTCGGAAGTCCAGGCTCGGCCAACTTCTTCGGTCCCGAACCATTTCGCGAACCCAAACCTCGACGCGCAGCGCTTCCATGGCCTTTGCCAACCGAATCGCCCCAACCTGTTCGCGTGGTTCTCGGCTAGCTCTGTTCGTGCCTGTAAATGCCTAGGCCCTCATTTGTATCGACACTCTTGAAACACGACTCCTTTATAACACAACCTGTTATTACTCTGATTAATTTATAACATCACGGATCTAGAGTTATGGCGGTGTTTAAATGGTAGAACAATGCACAAGGCTAACGTAGCAACCTTAACATTGGAATCACGATGTAAGGAATTGTTTATTCCTTTGTGCGCTACACCGCAAACACGTACACCAACCCCACATGGTACTGACATCAGCCCTAGCTTCGGTCCGAGCACGTCGCACCGAACCATTCTGCGTCACTCTGAAGCACTCTGCGTCCACGGATGCCTTCTCCGAACCTGTTCAATCACACGGCTAGGTTTGCTTTGGTGTTCCTGTATCTTGCTACGTCATTCCATTGTACCACATTAAGTTACTCACAACTTCGCTATCTCATTCCGCACTACTCTGCAAGTTCACCCATGATACGTAGTATTCAGAGCCACTTTCCTCGCTCACCTGTTTCTAGCTGAGTAATTTTTTGGGGGAATGCTCGTGTGATTACCTTAGCAAAGTGCAAAGTGGTTGCCTGCGAATGAGATCAATTAATTCGCTCAACTACGATAGTGTTTGCGCTTCAAACTGGGTTGGATAATCACGGAAATTCCCCTTCCCACCCGGCGTAGTATTCGCGTCATGTATCAAGCAAAATTCGATGAGCTGATGGCGAAGTTCGGAGCCACGGACACTCGCCTGACAGCTGTACTCGAGGACAACGAGCGACTTCGGACTGAAGTCAATGAGTTGTGCCAGGCGCGATGAGAACTGCACCATAAGTCTGCCGCCCAGGAGGAGGTTGCTAGCATTGGATGTTGCAAGACCGTTTCGGATGAACTTGCACGTGAGGTGTCAGAGGAACGTCGAGCAGAAGAAGCCGACACAGCAGCTGATGCAACAGCATGTGCCGAATCTTCAGCGACAAAAGCACGAGCAGCAGCCGCATGAGCCGAAGCAGCCGCTACAGGGACACTTGTACAAGTAGCCAAGATCAAGCCCCCGCTATTGCCCCTGTACAACCCCACTAGTAAGGGCAAATTCCTACAGCCTCGCGTCAGACTAACCTCGCGTTAGACGCGAGGTTCCCTGTATTGGCTGCCTCGCGTCAGACCATGCAGCACGCCCTTGTGAATAGTTTTTGGTGAAAAAAATACATGCGACCAAAAGGAAATTCATCGCCACCAATGGCACATCACCACGACGATCGAATTTACCCAGGTTGGCACATCAGCGCCGACGCATCTTGCACGTGCGGGAAAGCACAGAAATGAACCAGCAGAAAGCGGCGAACTGTAGCATGAATTTCGCAGCATCAGCGAATTCACAAATTGCATCTGCGACAGCGCAAAATTCATTTCGCGCTAAAAAATTTGACAAGGTTGCGTGGTGCTGGTTTGAGTAAATCGTTAATTGCGAGTGAAACGTACGCTGTGAAACGTACGCTGTTTGACAACGCACATACAAAGCTGGACACCTGGCACCAGTTGAGTTCTGTCCATGATTACACCTCATCATTTCAGGCGCTGTGCGATCAGATCACGGATCTGAGCGATGCTGAGAAGCGGACCAGATAAATTGCCGGTTTGAAGGGAGACATCTGCTACGAAGTTCGCATGCACCGCCCGGCAACGTTCAACAAAGCAGTTCATCTCGCAAATCTGCACGACGCCAATCGGACGTATGCGAGAGTGGGTTCCCGTGAGGGAAATCATTTTCGCGGACAGGATCATCGGCCCACAATCAATGGCATAGTGGCCACTGTAGACGACCTTCGCAACAGAACCAGCTTCAACTGCCACCAACCAAGTCACATTGCTTGAGATTGCCCTGACCTGAAGTAGAAAAAGAAGAACGGTTCTGAAGGGCAAGGAAAAGCACAGGGGCAGTAGCAGACATGCCCCCTACTGATGAGCTTGCATCGCCCCAAGAACAGCATCTCCACCGGGTCGTGGTACCGATACATGCTATCGACCGTGCCCGGACGAATAAAGGGGATGAACCTGTGGATCACCCTGTCCTGGCGGAAGGAAAAGTCAACAGCAAAAAAAATATATATTCATCGATGGTGGCGCGAGCCACAGTTTAATTCATCGACCGACGACAGAAAAATTGGGTTTATCCTTGGAAAGGTGTCTACCCGAAATTGACACGCGATTGATCGATGGCACTCCACTGGCAATACGTGACAGAGTGCGAGTCATTTTGTGAAGTGTGGCGATGATTTCGGCTTTAGCGCGCCAATGTTGGCGACAACATTGGACGGTTATGATGTGCTGCTGGGACGAGATTGGCTACAACAATTTAATTGATTGGACAATGGGAGAATGCGAAGTAAGGTGTGCGAAGGTTGGCGAAAATTATCTGTCTGGCGCGGAGCGGACCCAGTAACAACACGTGTGAACACTATCACGCTGGCACGCGCAGTCAAGAAAGGAGACGAGCTCTTCGCCGTCCATCTGCAAGAATCAACGGACGACGAGGGCCCGACCGACATCGACAACCTCTGCGCAACAGTTCCCGAGGACTTGGCAAAAATCATCAAAAGTACCCGAAAGTATTCTCCAACGATCTGCCAAGTGGCCTGCCACCCGAACGCCCACAGGACTATTGGATCGAGCTGGAGCCCGGTGCGCAACCTACTGTACGAAGTCAATGGAGGCTGACTCAGCCCAAACTCCAAGAAATCCGAAGCTGGGCTACCTCCTGGCCAAAGGGTTCGTTCGACCAAATACGTCCCCGTTCGCGATGCCGATCGTGTTCACTCCTAAAAAAGATGGCAGACTTCGCATGTGCATTGACTACCGTGTGCTGAATAGGGTTACCATTAAGTCGTGATATCCAATCCCTCGCGCTGACGAACTGATCGACCAACTGCGCGAAGCTCGCTACTTTTCCAAGATCGATCTCAGTGGCGGTTACCACCAGACTCGCGCCTTCACCGACGACTGCCACAAAACTACGTTTTGAACTCGCTATGGGAGTTACGAATACACAGTCATGCCATTCGGATTAACGAATGCCCCCTCAAAATTCCACCAATGGGGTATTTTGCGACCTATTCGACAAATGTGTTATCATTTACCTGGATGACATTCTGATCTACAGCAAGACAAAGGAGCAACACTTAGCGGATCTTGAAGCAGTTTTTCAACGGCTGCAGCAGAATCGCCTTATTACGAAGGGCTCCAAGTCGATATTTTTAAAACTGGACTGGAGTTCCGGGGGCACATTATCTCAATGGAAGGCAACAAAATAGCCCCAAAAAAATCCGAGCTATTCGGGAGTGGAATCCTTTATGAGGTTTGTCAATTATGTGTGACGGTTTATCCCAAACATGGCGGGGTTCACTAGACCACTAACCGACTTACTGCATAAGAGAGCTGATTACGAGTGGGGGGAGAAGCAGCAAGCTGCGTTTGACGCGTTAAAACATTTTTTTACATCGCCACCGGTACTATGCATAGCTGACCGGGAACGACCGTTTGAGGTCGTAATTGACGCAAGTGACATCGCCATCGGAGCAGTACTGTTACAAGTTTTCAGCGACGGCCTCCAACCAATTGCGTACGAGTCGTGAAGTTACAATCCCTCGAGCGAAATTATCCAGTACACGACAAAGAAATGTTGGCAATCGTGCACGCGTTCAAAGTCTGGCAATGCTACCTGACGGGAGCGGACATGGCAGTTAGGACGGACCATAAATCGCTACAGTACCTGAGGGCGCACCCGAATCTCAACCCACGGTAGATTCACCGGTTGGATTATCTGGAGCCAAATTTAACGTACCGGATCACGTACAAGAAGGGTGGCAAAAATATTGTTGACGCCCTCTCCAGACCATCTGCTGAGACAGTTGCCACAATAATCGCCCAGACGAACCCGTTACTGAGCGGACTATTCACCCATGGATATTCGACTGACCCCTTTCTTGTAAATGACACCCATCAGCAAGTTACGACTTCGCGAGGTGCCTATTACGTACTGTAAGTGTGGGAACCGATCGAATTTGGGTCATGATTTATCGTCTAGTTTGCGAATTATTAATTCAAGAAGTCCACGATTCAAATTTATCGGGACATTTCGGGGTTGAAAAAACTTTGAGGGCACTGCAGCGGTACTATTATTGGCTTGATATGATGACGAACGTGCAGAGATACGTGGCTGCATGTCCAATCTGCCAGACCATGAAGTCATCACGCCAACGACCTGCAGGACTGTTGCAGCACCTCGACCCACCCCAACGACCCTGGCAACAGGTGACAATGGATTTTTTCACGGGCCTGCCGGCCGATTCAAGCGGAAACGACGCGGTTCTGGTTCTCGTCGACCGACTCACGAAAATGGCTCATTTCGCGCCATGTTGTACGACAATCACAGCCAACGAAATTGCTCGCCTGTTTATCCCAACCGTCGGCTGCCTGCACGGTATCCCTTCGCCGATCATTAGCGACAGGGATCCGAAATTCACATCAAAGTTTTGGCAGGACACGTGGGCACAATACAATACAACACGCGACTACAGGTCTCGTCCGTGTATCACCCCCAAACGGACGGTCCAGGCGGAGTGGACCAATCAGACAATGGAGTAGCTGATTCGTACAAACTGCCAGGACACACACACGTGGGAGAACGAGCTACCCATGTTGGAGTTTTTGTACAACAACACGCCCTCCGCCATGACTAATCACTTTCAATTTTACCTGAATTATGGGATGGACCCAACAGTCCCTGTCTCCACCAACTTTGAAAGCCAAGTTCCAAGATCGTAGTAGTTCATGGATAATCTTCACAAGGCCCACGACAAAGCTATCGTTTTTTTTCAAAAAGCAAATATTGCTGCCCGACGCTATACCGATTTACACTGGCGAGATATTACAATTGCAGCAGAACAATTAGTTCTCTTGGATACGAAGAATTTACGCCTGCAGATACTGACAAAGATGCAACCTCGCTACTGTGGAACTTTTAAGATTATCAAGATGCTTGACGCCCGTGGACTGCCC
>BQMB01001221.1:0-42405 GCA_027943415.1 Closterium sp. NIES-67 | reverse complement strand
CGGCTGAAGCAGCAGCAGCCGGGGCAGCAGCAGCAGCAGGCAGGCAGCCCAAGTTCGTGCCGCCCCGGCAGTTCCGCGCACTGCACCTGGACGGCTTCTCCACTGCCAGCTCGCGGTCAGTGGCATGGCGTGGCTCCAGTCACGCTGCACGGTGCTGGAGTGACATGTTGCTGCGAGCAGGATGATCCCTGCGATCGCATCATCACTTGAGTCTCGCGCTCACAACAGCACGCAATTCCTGCAATCACGTTACAACAGAGTCTCGAGGTGACTTTTGAGTCTCGAGTCGACTCAAGAGTCATCTGAGGCATGTCATCGTCTCTGCTCCCCGCACCCAACAACATTTTCAACCTCTTTTCTCTTTCCCCTATGCCTAAAAATCCATAAACCTTCCTTCCCCCATTTCCCATCCACCCTCCTCCCCCCCCCTCCACCCCATCATCCCTCTCCCAGCACCACCACCCCTCTGACACTCCTCAATCCACGGCATCTCGCCTGCCCCCTGCCCGCCCCGCCACTGCTGCTGCTGGCAGCGCTGGTGGCGGCAGCGGGGGGGGCCTGGCGAAGGGCACAGATAGCAGCAGCAGTGGTGGTGGGTGGCTGTTTGGGTGGAGCAGCGGGGCAGCTAAGAAAGACAGCCCTGCTGCTGCTGAGGTAGGGCTCGGAGCCACAGGGACGCATTGCATGGGTGGGAGGTAGGGAGGGGTGGAGGGGTGGAGGGGAGGAGAGGCGTGGAGCAGTCGGGACAGGGGCGTGTGCGTTTACTAGCTGATGCACGGGTTCTTGTGTGTTGCAGCTGTTGGTTTGCATGACTGCTTGGTGGCTGACCGGTGTCCCACTGCGTCCATGGCAGGGAGGGGAGGCAGTCTCGGTGCGTGACGAGGCAGCAGCAGCGGAGGAGAGGGAGGAGACTGCCAAGGCCAAGTGAGTACCGCATGGGCGCTCACGCTTGTCACCAACTCGTTCGTGTACCTCGTTACCATGTATCAACTGGCTTACTCTTGATCTCTCCCCCATCTTCCTCCTCGCCCCATCCCCGCACCGCCGTGTCCATGTGCCAGGCTGACTCGTCTGGACGACATGCTCAAGCGGTCGCTGCTGGTGGAGTACATGCACACCAGGCAGGTATGCTGGTGGAGCCTGCACACCAGGCAGGTATGCTGGTGGAGTGCCTGCACACCAGGCAGGTATGCTGGTGGAGTGCCTGCACACCAGGCAGGTATGCTGGGTGGAGTGCCTGCACACCAGGCAGGTATGCTGGTGGAGTGCCCTGCCACACCAGGCAAGGTATGCTGGTGGAGTTGCCTGCACACCAGGCAGTGCGCTTGCAGCCCTGTGCATTCATGCTGGTCTATACATATGAATGGTATTGTTAGCACAGTTGCCACCATGTGAATGTGAGCTGTTGACTGCATGAATCACACCAGCCTCGCATGCTGATGAGTGCATCCATGTGCCTCTCTTGTGATGAGTGCATCCATGTGCCTCTCTTGTGATGAGTGCATCCATGTGCCTCTCTTGTGATGAGTGCATCCATGTGCCTCTCTTGTGATGAGTGCATCCATGTGCCTCTCGTGTGATGAGTGCATGCATCCATGTGCCTCTCCGGTGATGAGTGCACAGATTCCTTTACATCGATCACCATCCCCCCCTCCCCCCCCCATCAGCGGTGGGCGCCCATGGGCGGCGAGGTGGCCATCCCAGTGGACGACCCCGAGGCGGAGGACGAGTGGCTGCCGCGCTTCGTGGCGCTCTCCAACAACGAGGTCTCCTGCTACCGCCAGGCTTCAGGTGGGTCTCCTGCTAACGCCAGACTTCAGGTGGATCTCCGTCTACCGCCAGGCTTCAGGTGGGTCTCCTGCTACTGCCAGGCTTCAGGCGGGTCTCACAATCAGGTCTCTAAAAGGCCTCACTTATGTGTATCCACAGCCGTGTGTGCACAAGTCCATGGAACATTCAACCCCAATCTCTCCTCCACCAATGGCACCCTTCTCCCCCGTCCTGCAGATCTGGAGCCCGAGGTGAGCATCCCCCTGGACAGCGTGGCGGCAGCAGGGTCGCTGGAGGCGGGCATGGAGGCGGGCGAGGAGGCGGAGGACTGGCTTGTGTTCCACCTCACCACTGGCTATGGGCTCCGGCTCGAGTGCGCCACTCGCAGCCGAGTCAAGGTGAGGAAGGAGGGGGGAGGCGGTGCTGAATTGGGTTGGGGGGAATTCGATTAAGGGGAGGAAGGGGGGAGGAGGGAATATTCTTCATTTGTAAGCGTTGCTTCTCCCGTCTTATTTCACATCCTTCCTCTCCTACCCGTGTGTGACTATCCCACTGAATGAGCAGCTGCAGCTATGGCTTGCTACAATTCACGAGGCAGTCGAGAATGTCGCCATGAGGAAACGAAGGGGGAGACCGAGATCTGCCTCTGGAGCCCGCTGAAGCAGACTCTTGAGGTTGACGTGGGCTTAGGGCCTTGTTTAAAGCGTACACCATAGAGATAACACATTAGGCATCTGTCTTGTATAGTTTGTGTGTTGGTGTAGTCTTGGTAACCAACCGCGTACAACAGTCGCACCAACCGAAGTTCTCGATGTTTCGTTCGCGTGAGTTTCCGTCGCTCGGAATCTTCTTCGCAATCACTCCCGCTGCACACTCGACCCCCCGCCGTCAGTGCAGCTGGCGTGTGGCAGGCGACGATTGGAGCGTCGCTGTCACAGAGACAAACCACGCTCATCCTCAGCAGCATAAGGCACACAACCTACTGTCCTTGGCGATTAACAGACTAATCCGTTAGACACTGTTTTAGTTACCTTGATCCTGTTTGTAATTGCCTGGCACGTCCTATCTTTAATAATTCGGCTGTCAGCCTTGGTCCTCCCGTAGCGCTCCTGTACCCCGTATCTGTCGTCATCCCTCTGTTGCCTCGTCGGATCAAATGTCGTTTGGGAGCAGCAGCGGTGGGACCGAGGCGTTCCCCAATCTCCGGTCGCCATTGTTCCGTGTCTTCCTGCCAGCTGCTCGACTTTCTTCCCTTCAAATGCGATGCGTGCCATCAGGTCAGTCGAGTCGCATAGACCAGAGCAATCCGAGTTCGCGTGGACATGTCAATTAAGACGTTTCGATTTCTCTAGTCGTTGACGATCCGCTCCGTCCGCTCCATCTGCTCTCGGACGTGGCCGTTCCCGACACTGTCTCACGCGGTGTCCGTCCATCCATCTCCCCCGTCCCCGCAGCCCCTTTTGTCTCGACCACCGGTCATACGCGGCGCACGCGTGTTCCGACGTCCATTTGAAGGACGTCACAGTCGCGGTCTGCCCCAAATGCTCCTCCAGCTTTAGGATGGCGCGCTTCGAGGATGCCGAGAGAGCCCTCGCGCGCCACGTGGGCGGCAGCGACTGCAAGGCGGCCTCGGCGCAGCGGAGGACCAAGTGCCCCGTGCGGGGCTGCCGGCAACGACTGACAGCGTCCAATCGCGCCAAGTGCAGGTCTTGCGCGGAGGACCACTGTTTGCAGCACCGGCCTCGCCTCCGACCATCACTGCGCACCCCGCGCCTTCTCCCCGCCGCAAGGCCCGCACGCGCGGAGGGCCGGGGGCGGGGGTTGCGGTTTCTGGAGGGCCTGGCAAAGCGCACGGCGGCGAGAGTGTGCCGCAAAGCAGCTCGTCTGGTTCATCCTCGGATAGCGTGAATGCAGGGGTGGACATTTCAAGGGGGTGAAGGCTCGATGACAACACTGACATCATTGTTAGGCTCATTAGTAAATATATGTCTACAACACAAGATTATCCCACCGCATAACTCACTAAGAGGTATTACTGTCCATCTTACCTAGTCTATAATGTGTCTTGCTAGTACTGATGTGATGTCTGTGATTTGGTTCACCTCGCAATGTAAAACATGCTTCTTCCCACGAACCACTGCATACATGGCACTCGGTGCAATGTAATCACATGTGCGCTCCAATTGAAATGGCTCTCCTGGAATCTGAACGAAGTAGGCAAAGCGAGCAAGGCAGCAGAAGTAACAAAAGAGAGGGTAAGAAAAAAAAGGGAGGAGACCAAGGCAAAAGAATTCCGGTGGCATGCAAGCTCCATGGGCACTGCACCTGAAAGCCGGAGTGTATCTGCACGCCAGTGATGACAGCATAGTCTGCTGTCTTGGGGTCCACTGTGCGCCCCACTAGCCTCTCTATGTCCTCTGTGATTGCCTCCACGCTGCCTTGGTCACTCGCACCAGCGACGGACCATCCGCAGCAGAGGAGTGCACCTGCAGTGGCAGGAGACACCAGGAAGGAGGCAGGGACAAAAGAGACAGGTGGCAGCAACATTGGGGGAGAGGGAGGAGGGTTCAGGTGTGAAATGTGGGGGTGGATTTGAAGTAATACGGATGAGCCTGCAAGGGTCGTGGGCTGCTCATATAGTCAAAACCTTAGATGACAATGCCCGTCATCACCAAACCCCCCATACATACCCGAGCAGCGATTTTCCTCTTGAGCAGCACGTACTCCAGGTCGTCCGCATCGTCCTGCACCGGCCCTCCCCTTGAGATGTCGTTCTTGATGGCTATCAGCGCCCCACACGCACTGGACGGCTTGCCCCCGGCCTCGCCTCAGCAGCGACCCTACCTGGCCCGACTCCCCCACCGACACGTGCGGAAAGCCAAAGAAGATGTCTGGCGGGGAGGTTGCGGGAGGTGAGCAATGTAGAACACATCATCGTGCCGCGGTACACTAGTGCATGCTATGCAGCAGTTGGCAAGGATGCAAGAGAATGCACAAGCCACAGCAGGCAGGCATCCGGCTTACATCTCTCGGCACGGTGGGCCACCGTTGATCTCGCAGGGGAACTCAGGCGAGTGTGACATGGCGGCCTTGAAGCCCGTGGTGCCGCAGTTGACGAGCCCGCCCAGCCCGCCAATGTTGAACGACAGCCCGAACTCGCGGTCAATCAGCTTCACTATCGGCCGGCACACCTCGTCCCGACACGTGTTCACTAGCCGCAATGCCAGTTGTGCCTGGCGTGTGTGAGGGGCATTGCAGATCAAGAGAGACTTAGCACACGCATTGGCTCCGATAAGGAGATTACGCAAAGACCACATTTAAAATCCCGCGTACCAAATGTCCCAAAATTGCCTCAAGGCTTCCTACCTTTGGTCGAGAGGTCCCTAGGGAGAACTACTCGACAACCAATGCCGTCCTCCTATCCAACCAACCTTCCTACCATTGAACTACTTGGCACGCGGGTTTTAAAGTGACTTGTACCTCTTAAAGCCCAGGTTGGCGAGCTCCTGGGCGAGAGCGGTGGATGAAGGTGTCTTCCTGCATGGCGTTGGGGGAACGTCACGCCATCGTCGCCAGCGCCGCTGGTGCCGCCTGGCGGACGAGCAGGCGAGAAGCACAGACGGAGGAAAACGGCGTGGGTTGAATGCACGGCCATATGCATTGTGATGCCCAGAGGAAGCAATGTGAACGATAGAGCAATGTGTCTTCTAATGCTCTTAGTCATTAGGCTTCTGACTCGCCATGTCCGGAACGGCGTCAATGGAGGCTCACCTGCTTGGTGTACGCGACGAGGGACCCATTCTGGGGAGTGCGAACGGCGGATGGGGCGCTGGAAGGGGCTGATGGCGACGACTCGTCGGACGACGATGCCGACGCTGATGGTGATGGTGATGGTGGAAGCAGAGTGAGCAGAGTGGAGATGGGATAAAAGGCGACGGCGAGGAGAGCGGAGAGAGGCACGGAGAAGGCTGGCGTGCAGGGAGAGGAGGGAGAAGGTGACACCGCCAGCTATGGTGGCGGCGACGATGCTGGGGACGATGAGATGGATGCCCGAGAGGGACGGAGTTGCGACCGGCGCAGGCGGTGTCACTGATATCCGCGCGAACAGTGCCTCCTCGCTGGGGGTTGGATCATGGCTTTTACTCAGAGAATTTAAATGGCTGTGAGGGAAGTTGATTGTGCTGCTTCTGTGCTTCGTGCTGTCATCGCGTGTTTGACAGAAGATTCTCCTTCGTGGCCTCGCGGAAAAAGTTTGCGGAATATGGACGTGTATGGGAGTGTGCTCCAGCGAGCGGGGATCTGGTGGAATGTGGAGTGTCTGGCGGTGAATGGCAGCTCGTAGCATCGCAGCCGGACGCAAAGGAATGAATGGCGTTAGGAATCATGAACTACAAGCGCGTGGGTACTAGCATTCCCAGAATTTATTCCTCGCAAATTTTGAGAGGTGGATATTTGGTTGGGAGGAGCATCGGGAGTGTCAGATCGGGACCGACTCGAGAGTTGAGATGCGAGTTTGCGAGTGGAGGGAGACTGGAAACCACGCACAATCTCGGTGGTGCTCGCCGACGTGGTGGGGGGTACCATTGGCGATTCTCCGCAAGTCTTCGTGCAAGCGAAAGACTGGGGTGCGTACGTGAATGGCGAGAGAGAGGAAAATGTTCGCCCGTGGAGTCGTGAAATGCTGTAACTCGATGGGAACTTTCTTTCGCCATCGCACGTTCTGGGACATTCCTGCTGATCCTCCTCTTCTCACAACCTGCGTCCTTCCCGCAGAGACCAGCTGGCCATCTCCCCCTTCCCTGATCAGCTTCCCTGTTCTGATCTGTTCTTATCTGCTAGGGCTTCTCTGGCCAATCAGCTAACCGGTAGTGCCGTCCATCACGCGCCGAAGTTCAAGCGTTTCTTTCGGTCAAGTTTAACCCTTCCCGTGAGTCCGTGTTGGCTAGCCGTTACTTAGTTTTTTTTCCGATATTATGTTATGCATCAGATGCTTCCCTTTGGGTTGTGTTGAAACGATCATTTTGATTTCCACGGTAGTCGCGCATGACCTTAAGCTGCATTATCAATCTCCTTTCAAATAGGCTCCTGGTGCGTTCAAATAAATCGTTCGCTATCCCTCCCTCCTATCGGTTTCTGCGACAATCGTTTGCGGATTGCTTGCAGGTGCTTCAGTGTAGCTTCGGCGACTTATCAGGACCGATCTTCGAGCAGAATCATGGAGACTTCCCTACGACTTAACGCGGAAGACCGGAGCTTGGTCATGCACGCGAAGGAGAATTTTGTGAGTGACGGCAACATCGCGCTTCAGGTCCATGCGAAGCTGAACACGCAGACTGGCAAGCCCAGCTGCCTGATCCAGCTGAAAAAGAAATTCTTCCCGGAGGTCCTGACAAGCATTGATGTGGGTGCTAAAGTGGACGTTGAGTCGCGAGAAGTGACTTACAGTATTCAGGGGAAGAAGACCTGGGAGCTTACAGACAACGGTCTTCTGTGTCTCGATCTCAAGGGCGCTTACAACTACCAGCCTCACACCCAGTCCGGGAAGCCGAAAGCTTCAGTTGAGCTTAGCCAGAAGGTGTTCAATTTCACAGAGGATCAGGATCTGAAGGTGAAGCTGGGTATAACGTCGTTGCGAGAAAGCCTTACCTGCAGCTGCGGGGAGAACAACTGGACCTTAAATGCTGAGCTACGGGAGAGTGGTGGTAAGCGCGTGCACTGGAGCATTGCCTACGACTTGTGAGCCATGATGAACGGGTTTGTAGGCAAACCCTTACTGGAGTAATCCTTGTCGAAGTTGTTTCTCTAGTAGAGTTTTTCTTCCTAGATGTTATGCCCTCCCAATACAGGCCAGCAATCTGTAAGATCTGGCAGTTCAAATTATCTGACTGTTTAGAGCAAGTTGTAGAAGGCTGTACAATGTCAGGCCTGCTGGCATGTGCGTGTGTATGCACTGCTAGGTATTTGCATCCATAACATGATATGAGATGAGGAACAAGCATTGCCCAATATGCTGTCACACTTGTGCGCAAC
Source organism: Closterium sp. NIES-67 (assembly GCA_027943415.1). Lineage (NCBI taxonomy): Eukaryota > Viridiplantae > Streptophyta > Zygnematophyceae > Desmidiales > Closteriaceae > Closterium > Closterium sp. NIES-67. The sequence continues at coordinate 34,605 of BQMB01001221.1, read as the reverse complement.
ATTACACTGCCCAAACTATGTAAAGTAGACTCCAGACATTCCAGAGCTTGTGGCAAGCTGCCACTCGCTGATGCCCCTCTCGTCCTCGTCCTCTCGATCTCGATACACATTACGTTGTAAATGAACAACTGCCGCCATAAGTATATTGTACACATTGGCCTGCAAGACAACATGCAAGCGGAGGGAGGCATGATGTGAAGTTGAATAAGCAGGGCGAATTAGCATCTGAACAGACATGGAAGCTGGGCGAGGGAATTTTAGACTTACCTTTTTTAAGCATCGAAGCACAGATGCATGAAGCGCCTCTGCATGCGTGATGAGAATTATGTTCTCTTCTGGCCACTGCAGAAGCGAGAAAAATAGCGTAGCGCAGAAGCCTAAGTTAAATGACCATAATGCTCAGCACAACATTTGATCATCTGCTCGTCATGCTACTCAAATGCTTTGAACAAACTTCATATGGCCTCCCATACCTGCTCTGCGATTCGGTCCATAGCTGTCACCAGTCTCATTGCTGCCTTCTCCACTTCCTCCGGTCCCCTTGGAACTCTCAAGTCCGCTCCGCCTGTCACTGCCCACCCAACCCTCTCCACACACTCTGCAGGCAGCAATGCCTCCAGCGCCGCCCGCCCTGCCAGCACATGAGACAAACGTGGCCGTGCCGTGCCGGGCGGGACCACCTCACAGAGAGAGTAGTCGATGCAGGCACGCACGAGGGACAGGGGCACTGGCATGCCTGCCTGCCACGTGTGTGCTGTTGGCACTGGTTCCTGGGTCCTTGGCCCAACGGGGTCGTGGTACGAACCGGAGAGTGAGGAGGCCTTGTCTCTGCTGGCGTGCTTCCGCTTGCGGTGCTGCAGTGCCTGGGCAGGCGTCAGGGGCCGCTGCTGGTTGTAGCAACGGATGTCACAGGGGGGATGTGTGGGAGATGAGCGAAAAAACGTCCAAGAGACTAGATAGAGGTGAGACAAAGAGGTTTCTGCCAAACGTTAAGCACAAGCGCTTCTCCCAACAACCTACTCCCCCCCCCCCCCTCCCCCCCCCTCCACACCCTTCTTCCTCACAATCCTCTCACCTGCATCGCCTGGATCATGTGGCGCTGCACCCCCACCGTTCTGCACCCCGCCGCCCCAACCCTCCCCAGGCACGGCAGCGGCAGGCAGGGCGACGACGAGCCGCCATACGCAGGGCCCGAGGGCGCATAGTCCATGTCAGGCGTGCTGCTCATGGCGCCTATCACCTCCGCCGCTGTCTCCACGCACCGCACGTACGGCGCACACACTATCCTGGTCACGCCCCACCCCTCTTTCCGCAGTCTCACTCCCACTTGGTACGCCTGGTACCGCCCCCACTCCGACAGCGGCGGGTCCCAAGGCCGGCTATTGGGCTCCCTTTGCGCCCATCTCGGGTCTACTGTGTCTAACCGTTCCGCGTGGCGCATGATGAAGACGTGCTGCCGCCGCTGCAGCAGCGCAGATTGGAAGCCGCAGATCCTAAAGAGCAGCGCGCGCCAGGGGGAGTGGACCTGGCGGCAGTCCACCTGGCGGGGGAGCGGCGCCAGGCCCGCGTGGGGGGGATGGCGGATGGGGGCAGCGGAGGAGACCGGGGAGGCGCAGGTGGAAGTGCTACAGGAGGAAGAGCCGGGGGGGGAATGCGCGGACCTGTGGCGGAGAATGGGCGCGGAGGTGGCGGAAGTGGCGGAGGAGGTTGAGGAGAGGAACGACGGCGCGGGGGAAGGCGGAGCGGGGGAAGGGGGAGTGGAGATGACGGAGTAAGCGGGGAGGCGGAGGTCGCGGAAGAAGATGGGGTGGAAGGACGCGCAGATGGGCGGGCAAACGCACGGTGACGGGGAGAACGGCCGCCAGCGACGGGCCATCGTTGCGCCGTGGCTGGATCTACACTGGAGTCTACTTTGGGATCTATTTTGGGGTCTACTTTGGGGTGCGCCTCTGCTTTCTCCCACAGTGCGCGCTTTGCCTGTCGTCGGGACCACCAAGGGAGTGCGAGTGGGCCTCTCGACCTCGAATTCCTCTACTGACGTGTCGTCCTCCCATTCGCTGCCCAGCTCATCGACCACGTCCTCGATAGTAGCGAGTCCCGTGAATCCGAACCGTCTATCCCGCGCATTCTCGTCCCCTCTCTCCCCCTCTTCCTCCGCTTCCTCCCCAGCTTGCGCCTGCATCCCCGTATGCGCTCCTTGGGAATGCCGCGCGAACAATCGGCGGCTAGGGAATACTGGCAGCAGCGCCATTCGAACGGAGATGCTGGAAAGGGGAAAAGGAGAGTCGAAAGCTACGTGTGCAGGAGCATGAACTATTAGGATAAACTCCTGCAATGTGACCTTTCACGCTGGCGCGCTTCCGTAGCACAACTCTACCACACGGCCGCCTCTAATACGCCTTTAATGCGACCCGGTTCGTCCCAAGGTAGGTTGGCGTGGCTTCGTCAGGTTGGTGAAACGCTGGGTGCCGCCCAGCGAAGCACGGCAGTTTCCCGCCTTCCGCTTCTGCCCCTGGCTGGCTGATGTACTGTAGTCGGGCCATGGCATGCCATGGCATGGCTTTGCAGTAGCAGGGCGCCGCTTGGCCTGGTTTCCCAGGGTGAAGTGCGTTTTAGCAAGGTGCTATGCGGTGAAGTGTGAAGATGTATGCTCTGCTGATTCTGTAGCGGATGCATTCGCTGGAGCCGCAATCTGCGCCGCGCGCCATCCCACTGCAGCTGTACTAAATCGGGGGGAAAGTTGGTTGATGGGGCTGACCTGTCAATGCCCAATCATTCTCGATATTCGCGCAAAGAAACGCCTCCGTTGCACGTAAAAATGATGAATTAAAATGACAAGGACATGGAAAATATTTTACGAGGAAAAAACACTAGCTACAGTCTGGTGCAAAATAACTTCACATAGATCACAACCCTGACCCTAATGATCCAAACTGGGACAAATCAAGTCGATGCAGACGGACGCACGCAAGGATCGGCTCGGGGAACTCCTCTGGGCTCACACCCTGTTTCACATCACACAAATCAAAGGCACCAAAAGAGGAGAGCACATGAGTACATGCCCTTACAGAATCCCATTCTTTCTGGCCGATCATCAACATCAAGTGGGAAAAGGACAAGATTATTGGTTGAGCCAACTGAGTGCGGTGCAGCGTACCTGAAGGATGATGGCAATGTCGAAGACACAGGAGGACAGATGGCGCCGAAGAGGGAGGAGGCCCCTCTTGACCTGATTGGGGAACCGGTGCACGTCTATGTCCATCTCCACATACGGCTTGCTCTCGCCCTAGAATGGGCAACGTAGGGCATTGAGGGAAGAACACAAGCCCACACTCCGTAAGCATCGGACTTGCTGAAACGAGACCAAGAGGATAGTAGAGAGCCCAACAAGTTCGAAGAGGAGCAGCAAGAATCGGCTCACTCACTCGAATGAGGGAGTGGTGCGAGCGGGTGAGGATGGGTTGCCCGCTCCAGCTCTGCACCGCCTTCTTGGAGCTGGACCCCAGCCCCATGCCCGCCTCGTTCACCACTCGAGCCAGCAGCTTCGGCCGATCCCACTTGAACGCGTTCGGCGACTCCTTGCGCCCCGACTCACTCGCCCCGGCCGCCCTCCCCCTCGCACCGGCACCCGTGCTGCTGCCACTACCCGCGCCACTCCCCTTGCTGGCAGTGCGAGAGTGGTCTGCATCTGCGGCACTGTAGCTCATGCCAGACCCTGCTACAGCCGCTACAGCTGCACTGCTCTCTCGTGCACTGCCCCTTGCAGTGTCTGTGTCCGGCGGCCCACTGGTTCCTGTGCCTCTGTGCTCGGCTTGAGGGTAGGAGAGAGGAGAGAGAGGTTCAGCTGGTGGCTGGCACAGAGGCTGTGGGTGCAAAGGGAGACGGGGGGCAGGGGAACAGGGCGACAGGGGACCATGGGAACAGGGGAACGGGGAATGGGGGAACGGGGGAACGGGGGAACGGGGGAACGGGGAACGGGGGGGAAATGAGAGTGATGGGAGTTGTAAGGTGCGGGTGAAGGGTCGGGCAGGAGGAGGGGGGGGCAGGCAACGATGGAATTGAAAGGTCGGCTTGCGGAAAGAAACAACAAGCTACTCACTTGACTAAAAGTCAAGGCTATTGCACGCGACTGCTCTCACCTCCAGCATGGGAGCGAGGCAGGGAGGAAGGCCCTGAGAAAAGGCCGCACTGAGCTTGAAATAGAGCACCAGGCTGATGCCCTCCCCGTCCTGCTCCTGCTGCAGCAGCGGCAGAACGGTGTAGAGCGGTACCTGCAGGTTCACCACCAGCACTCCAGGCAGCACTCCCTCTTCTCCCACCTCTCCCACCCCATACACCTCCTCACACACCCCATCCATGCACCCATCCCCCTCTCCCTGCCCCCCTTCTCCCCCCTCCATCTCCTCCCCCCGCACCTCCCCACTTTCTCCCCCACCGCCCCCCTCAAAGAGGCTCGCAGGCAGCTCCACATGCTCTGCCACGTGGCGGATCTTGAGCGGTGTGTGAAACACATCCACGCCCCATGGCTCGTAGATGGCCGGCGGGCTGGCGGGCACCTTGCGCCGGTCAGATAAGAAAGTTTCTCCGCGCACGTCAAAGGATGCAGGGTCCACGGGTGACCAGGAGTTTTCAGCAGAGGAATCACCTGGGGCACAGCGGGACACCTGGGAACCCGCCTGGGGCCACATGAGCAGGCGCTTCACAGCTGGGGGTGGGGAACGGAGCAGGTGCATTTGGAGAGGACAGGGGTGGGAAGGAGGAGAGGGCTTTGAGCGAAAGGGCAGTACACACGAGAGGAAGAGAGACGAGGGCAGCGATGAGTGCACCGAAAGACAGCGAGTACGCACAGAGCACGAGATGAATGCACAGAGCACGAGATGAATGCACAGAGCACGAGATGAATGCACACAGCCGTGGCTCCACCGCCCAGCCTGCATTCACTCACACGCCTTGGCACCCACGGCACTCACACGCCTTGGCTTGGCACCCACGGCACTCACACTCCTTGGGTGTGACGGTGCGGCGCCACAGCCCTCTCCGCCTGGCAGCTGCCATGAACGCCGACCCCCGTGGGCTCAGCACTCCCTCCTCCCACCCCTCTCCTGCTGCTGTCATGGTTGTGGTGCAGGGCGGGGGGATAGAGAGAGAGAGCAGGCAGATAGTGGACTTTCAGTTAGACATGATGCCCCTACGCTTTGCAAGGGAGACGACAGCTATGCTGGCCATTTTTAGTTAAACACAGCATAACAGCAGGAGAAATTCCGTGGTGTGGCTCACCACCGCCAAAGAGCAGCCCTCTGGCGAGCTTGGAGCGGTGCGAGTGCGAGTGCACGGACTTCCACGTCTTGAGAGTGCCCGGGCGCTGCAGGCCCGCAAGGTCGTCCGGCACCGTCATAACAGAGCCGCTGCTGCTGCCCACACTCTCGTTCCTGCGCAGCTCCGCCCCCCCATACACCCCCATCCCCCCCATCCCCCCATCCCCCCATCCCCCCATCCCCCCATCCCCCCCCATCCCCCCCCCCATGCCCTCACCCTCCCCCACGGCTCCCCCCTCTGCTGGTACTCCCCCCACCATCCCCCCCACCATTATTCCCCCTATCACGCCCCCCCCCATCCCTCCCCTCACCCCTGCGCCGGCAATCCCAAGGCCGGGCAGCGGCGCCAGCTCATCGTCTGTGGATACGGACGGGGTGGAGGGTGACTTGTGGATGATGCTGGGTGACGTGGCAGTGTCTGAGTGGCCGAGGAGGCCTGATGGGGACGCGAGAGTGAGGGGGGTGGTGGGGTAGGGAGGAGGGAGGTGGGTGGTTGTGGGTGTGGTGACTGGCGGCAGCAGGGGGTGTGACGCTGGAGCAAGTGGGCCTGTGATACTGGCCGTGCTGTCCAAAGGGGCAGCAGCAGGAGCAGCAGCACCACCACCGCCTGCTGCACTACTGCTGCCGCCAAGAGCAGCAGCAGCAGCGGGCAGGCAGGGCGAGAGGCGGGGAGTCCTGGCGGTGCAAGCGGAGGCGTCCAAGGGGCTGAGGGACGAGAGCCCCAGGAAGCTGTCGTCCGTGGAGAGCTTGCGTGCATGGAAGCCCCCACTCGACCCCCCCCTGCTGCCCCCTCCCCCCGTCCCCGAACGCCCCTCCCTGCTAACGCCCCCCCGCGCCCCCCTGCTGCTGCCGCGGCTGGCGGGGGTGGGGGGAAGGGCAGGGGACGGGCGGGGGAGGGAGGATGCTGCGGCGGTGTGGGGGCGAGGTGGGGGGGCGGAGGGGGCGGACGCATCAGGGGCGGATGGTTGGGGGGCGGAAGGGTTGGGGAGGGACGGGGAGATGGTAGGAGGGGGGTCCAAGGGCGAGGTATGGGGGGCAGAGGCAGCAGAGAGTGCAGCTGCGGGGGAAGGGAGTGGGGAGGAGGAGCGGCCGGGGGGAGAGGAGGAAGAGGAAGTGGTTGTTTCTGGTGCGTAGGGAGTGAGGGAGCGTTGGGAGGGCGAGTGAGGGAGGAAGGTGTGAGGGAGGGAGGAGGCGTGTGGAGCGTAGTTAGAGTTGGTCCGGAGGTCACATGGAGAAGGTGACATGCGGTGGTGAGGAGGGCAGGAGACCCACTGGTGCCATTCACAGTGCTCCCTTCCTCCCCCCGCCGCCCACCACCGCTTGACTCCAATACTGCTTCCACCGTGCCTGCTCCGTCCGCCCGGCCACACGCCTGGATAAAACGCCGTCTATGCTCAGTCGGGCAGATGAAACGCTGCCAACAGTCGCCGCGGCAGATGAAACCGTGTCATCTGTACGCACAGAGAGGTCATGCGTTCCTCCAGTTGAAACGGCCAGTAGTGCTGACGTGGAATCCGCACCATGTGGCCCAGCAGGAGCAGCAGCAGCAGCAGCAGCGCCAATGACACCACCTCGCTCCGCTGCGACCGCCCTCTCCTGCTCGCTCCCCACCCCCGCCATGCTTTCACCTCTCGCACCAACCCTATCGCTGCCATTAGTGCATCCCTCTCGCGCCTCCTCGTCTTCAAACGCACCTGCCATCGCTGTGTCCGCTTGCCCGCCGCTAAAACCCGCCCCAGAATACTCATGATGCATTCTCACCTCGTCGTCTCTACACCCAGCATCCACTACAAGCACCTCCGCCACACCGCCGCCTTCCAGTTTAAGCACGCGCGCGCCGTGGTCCTTGTGGAACACGCCGCGCCAGTTGAAGCAGCTCTTCCCCACAACGTCCGGGCTGCTCACCGGCATTCCGCCCGCGGCCATTCCGCCCACCGCCATTCCGCCTACAGCTTCCGCCACGCGCGCGTCTCCGCGCATGGCCTCCGCAGTTCCGCTCCAATCTCCGCTGGAGTGACCGGCGGCGGACGCCGCGGGCTCTTCCGGCGGCCATCCCCTCGCGCCGTCGGAGTGGTGGAGATGCTTCGCCTTGTTCGCTTTGCCACGTGGCTTGTACATTTCTGCCGACGTGGCGCTCCCACTGAATGTTTAAACGGAACGGATCTACCCAGCAACTGAAGTAAGAGCTGCTTTGGTAAGAGCTGTGAGGGTATTCTAAGGTGACCAGCTCAGGTGAGGAGGCGACAACGCATGACACAAAAATATATGGATGATTGGCATGTGCGTGCGCATGCGCAAGCGGCATCTGTCCTTACATGTTCTGATAATAAATTAGTTTGTTCTGCCATGGAATCCACAGACCTCCAGCTAGGATTGGACCAATGGTACCGTTTTGGGGAAGGGAGATTATGGGAGAAAAGACAAGCACAACGCTTGCACCAACGCCCCCTGCTCATTAGGACTACTGCATGTAGCCTGAATGAAATTGGCGTATGCACTCAAGTACACTGATCTAGGAAATTCTGTACCACAAACGAAGAATGCACTGTACAGAACAGCCTAGCAGACAACACCCACCAACTGGCGCAAGGGGGTTCGGGCGGGCGGGAGCTGTCTGACCTGGCAGGCGGATGCCTGGCGCGCCTCCCGCGAAATGAATGTTCTGCACTGTAAACGCGCGCTTGCCCCCTACCCAATCCCCAGGTTCGTCGCACTCTGCTCCATGACCTCCGCGATATGAATGTCGGGTGCGGCAGGCCTGCCGCGGGCCCAATCTCGAGGTTCGTCGTCGCTCGAACCTCTGGTTTTGCCAGCTGAATATCACAACGGTTGAGCAAAAGCTTCAGCGAATGTTGTCACTTCGTGCCACTCTCAAAGCTTGAAATGTTCTGCCCCCAGAAATTGATAGATTTCGTGAGACTTCGTTTACAAGCAGGTCACCATGGTTACCTTCATCTCCATGTCGCCAGCCGGGTTACCTTGGGTCTTCCTGCACCCTTGGGATGATCTGTCACCCCACCCACCCCCCCTGTCTCCAATTACAGGGCTCCTCGCTTCCTCCCTCCGCAATATGGTTCTCAAGATTTGCCTCCTAGGCCAACTCTCTAGCTATCCACGCTTCTCCACTCATCTCTTCTCCGTTGCCAGTCTGACTCCTTTGCCCGAAGTAGAAATTACCAGATCCTAGCTTCGCGACCAAGTGCAGGGCGAACTTTTGAGCCATCAACTAAGGTGTGTCTTCTCGTTAGTCAAGCTAATTCATGGATGATTCGCACTAGGGACTCACGCTGCCATAGAGAACTCCACTTGCGCGCTCGTTGTCTTCGGTAATTCGGTTCTGGCATTACCACGCCAAGATGTCTCGAGGGGAAGATGCCGATTTTGAAGTCCCTCTCGAGTTCATCTGCCCTTTATCGGATCGCGTTATGGCGGAGCCCGTGATTATCGCCTCTGGATTGACGTACGAACGGGAGTTATCCAAGCCTGGTTCGACGCAGGTCACGTGAACTGCCCGCGGTCAGGAACGAAAGTTCGCCACACCGATTATTTCCCAAACGTCGCGCTGAAGGCCTTAATCATGGAGTGGTGCTCCAAGCACAACGTCCAACTATCTTCAGGTCAGAAACGGGTCGACAGCCGGCCCAGCAACCAGGATGTCCGACACGTGCTCTCTTTATCTCAAGATCGGGCCGGTTCGCCGACTCAAGTGAAGGGCCATCGCAGGACTCGCTCCGCCGCTGATTCCGCGTTCTTTGGGAGCCACATGTTCCGCGCGGTCAGCGTGGACGGGGGGCAGAACGGCGAGAATGGCGCGGGGAGCAGCGGCGCAAACGAGGCGGCGGCGTGTAACAGGCGGAAGACCCTCTCCGCGCTGTCCGCGCGGGAGCGGGAAGCTCCCGCTCGCGAAGCTGATACTCGACCGCAGCGGCGCAGCCAGGAGTTTCAGCGACCGCCGAGAATGAACGGGGGGGGCTCGTCCGCCGATGGGGCACACGAGGGCCCTTGGGGAGGATCCGGCGCGCATCCGGGCCCGCGCTCGAGTTTAGACGGCGTAGGGCTTACACCGGCGCAGGCTTCGGGGTTATTGGCCTCTAACGCGGCGGCCGTAGGGGCAGTACGACTAGACCCTGGCAGTCACGGCGTAGAGCGCGCGTTGACCACGCCGGTCGGCGGGGCGAAGCCGATGCGGAAAGGGCCCACTGCGGCGGCGCATCTGCGCCCGGATCGCCGCCGCACCATGAGCTGGGACGGCAGCAACGACCCCCTGGCTGCCGGCCGCCTGGACCCGTCCGTTGTGGCGGGCGCAGCTGTGTACGATCGCGCAATGTCGCCACAGCAGGGCCGCGAGCTGCAGCAGGCTCTGGACCCGCAGCGCCTGTCCCCACGCGGGGTCAGTTCGCTTGCAGCTCGCAGACAGCGCCAGCACTTGCTATCCCCGTTACAAGCCTCGGGCCAGCCGTCGAATCCTCTGGTGATCCCTGACGGTGTGTCCTCCCCGCAACTGCCGCCACGCGCAGCGAAAAGCCCATCAGGGGGTGGCGTTAGGGTTTCGGCGCGGGAGGGGGGAATTGGTGGGCGGAGGTGTTCCCAAGAAGGGGCGAGTGGGGCCCACAGCAGGACAGGTAGCGGCGGGGCAGCGGCAGGGGCGGCAGGGGCAGGGGAAGCGAGTGTGGGAGGTGTGTCAGGGGCGGGTCAGGGGTCGGGACGGGGAACCTTGGGTTTAGCAGGAGTGGCTTCAGGGCTTGCGAGGGGAGGGCCTGCTAGTGTAGGCTCGCCCAAGCACAGGCTGTCTAAAGGAACAGGTGCCAGTGGCGGACGGAGCCCCGCTCTCTCCCCCTTGTCCTCTCAGGTTCACCAGCTGATGCAGCATGGGCCGATTGGGCAGCAGCAGGGGGCGCTGACGCCGCCACCACGTGCAATCACGACCGTTGATGGGATGGTGGAGGCGATGGATCGAGGGTCAGCGGAGCAGCGGGTGGAGGCAGTGGTGCAGCTGAGAGCGGCGGTGAAGGAGAGCTGTGAGAACAGGCAGCGGCTGCTGGAGCGCGAGGACGGCGTGCCCGTCCTCCTAGACTTCCTCGACGAAGCAGTTGCGGCCATGGGGGGGGGCGGAGGGAGGGCGGCAGGGCGGGAGGGGCGGGGGCGAGGAGTGATGGACCCTGGGCTGGTGGTGGACTGTGTGGTGGCGGTGGTGCTTCAGCTGTGCCAGTCGCGGGATGGGGCAGCGGAGTTCATTGATGTGGGCGGCGTGCCGTCCCTCGTTGACGTGCTCTCGCATGATGGGGCAGTTTCCAGAGAAGACGCGGGGGTGGGAGCAGGAGCGTCAGCAGGGGTGGGATTGGGCGTATCGGGTATGGTGAAGGGGAATGCAGCTGCGGCACTGTTTGCCCTGGCCTCGTGGGATGATGTGATGGAGGGATCGGAGAACGGGACTGGCCACAACCGGAACATCCACAAGGCTAAGATTCAAGCTGCAGGGGCCATCCCCCCCCTCGTTCGCCTGCTCACGAATGAGACTGCGAGGTGCAGGAAGGATGCGGGACTTGCCCTATTTTCCCTCTCGCAGGACCTGTCGTGTGCGAATGAGATGGTGAGGGAAGGGGCTGTAAGCATTCTGGTGGACCTCCTGGGGGATAAGAGGCCAGGGGTTGAGGAGAAAGCCATGGCTGTTCTGGCCAATCTTGCAAGGACACGTGGCGGGCAAGAGGCACTTTTAGCAGTTGAAGGGACCCTTGTGATATCGGATGTGCTGGAGAGCGAGTCTGAGAGGGCACGGGAGGAGGCGCTCTGGACATTGCACCACCTGGTTACCACAGGGGTTGTGGCGCCCGCAGTGCTCCTGAATGACGGAGCCCTGTTTCCTATCGCAAAAATGGCGTGCAAGAAAGGGGCCCTGGCAGAGGCCAAGGAGCTGCACCGGATCTTGATGACTGCACGGAAGGGTGGTAGTGACCAATGACATGCCAAGCGAATTTTGAATGGATTTTATTCGTCAAGATCTATGCTTGATCTGGTTTGGGAGAATGACACATATCGTTAGACAAATTGAGTTTTTAGTATACCGTCCTGTACCGTTTAGCCAGGTGGCCTGAAGGCGGTGTTGGGTGACGGGTGGCTCTCTGGTCTGGTGCTGTCGGACTTGGCGGCAGCATGTGAGTCCCAAGTGCAAGCTGGCCACGTGATCAGGCTGCAGAACAGAACTGAGCGCCTTGATTTCGCCGACTTCGCCGGCGCTGCCGCGATACATCGTGGTCTCGCCACACTTCGCCAAATCGTCCCACCAAACCAAACCAAACCCAACAACGCTGGTGCAGGACCACTAATGCCCAACTAACTACCACTACTCCACCCTAACACTGTACTGAAGTGTTTTGCTAGCTCCTGGCCTGTCTGCCACCACAAGCCAATAATGGGGCACGAGATGCGGGTCGATTTATCCACCGCATAGCCGAGTGATGCTGGCGGTGCTTCACTCATAAAACGCTTTTCGCGTGGTTGGTGGCCGTGCTTGGATATCACCGTGGCGATAAGAATGCCGCCGTGCCTGAAGCTTGGTGCTCTTACTATCTGAATCAAGTTTGCTCTTTTCCGCGGCGGTCTAGCTCCATTCCTCAGGACTGACGTTCCACCTCTTCACTGACTTCTCACCTCATGTCGCGATTCCCCGAAACACGCCGCCGCGAAGCGCCTGATATAGGTTAGTAATATCCCTGTGAACATGGAAGGAGTTTTCCTGAAAACTTAGGAGTTAAAGCCCCAGCCGCTCAACAGAATGGACACCTTAACTTCATTCTAGCAACGTTTTTAGCAGGCACTCTCCTGCTCCCTTCGCGTCTCCGACTCGCTTCATTTTAGCAGTCTTCTCGCAGTATCGGCCTTCATTCCGCGGGTTTTTCCAAACCGGTTTTTCAACAACCGCCATTATCTTCCGGCATGGGGTGGAATAACTTATTCGGCAAGAAAGGCGACTCGCTCACGCAATCCAACTCCCAGCGGAATCTCTCTAAGGCTCGGCGGCAGAAAGGCGGAGAGGCGGAGTCGTCCTCTCCGGGGGGTGCGCAAGCAGCGGGCGCTCAGCAGGGGGCAGGCGCGGAGCCCGCGCCGTGGGATGCGCGGGCGGAGCGAGAGCCGCGGGAGGTCTCAGAGGCGCGAACTGCTGTGGATACACGATCGCCCCAGCGGTCACAGCAGCAGCAGCTGCTAGCCGCGCAGCCGCAGCCGCAGCCGCAGCTGTCGCCAAAGCCGATGGCCCCAGGTATGGAGCAGCAGCAGCAGCAGCAGTTTTCCGCGCAACCACAAGCGTCGCTATCGCAGCCGCCCCCACCGCAGCAGCAGCAGCAGTTCGCGCAGTCGCTCATGCAGGCCCCCCATTGGACGGGCGGAGGCTCCGCTGCCGCCACCACGGGGCGGAGAAGCGCGGAGCGCAGCAGAGCGCAGGACGGCATGGGCGGAGCGGGCCAGGGGGGGATGAGCCCAGTGCAGGGGGGAAACGTGAGCGCATTGGGTCTGGGTGGACCAATGGGGGGGACAGTGGGCGGGGCAACACCACCAAGGGACGCGCGGCCTTTTGGCGCGGGGGGGGAAGCGGCGCATCTGAAGGCGCAGCCGGACGAGGCCATGGGCAGAGGCTCCTACCCCGCGTCCCGGGACTACTACCCCTCGCAGGGCGTCCCCACGCCGCAAGGCGCTGGCCCGGGCTCAGGTTCGGAGCCCTGGCGCCAAGCCAGCGAGGCAGGCTCGGGTATACCCCCGTGGGAGGTGATGGCGGGCCTAAGGGAGGAGGAGTGGGCGGCGTTGAAGAGCTGGATTGAATCGGGGTGGCGCTGCCGGCGGTGCGGCAGCGTGAGGGACGACTCGTCCGAGCATCCTGTGGCCATGGCCCTGCTGCAGCGCTGCGGCATCAACCCCCCCTCTGCCGACACCCAACCCGCCCCCTCCCCGCTGCATTCCGATGGCAGTGGAAGATTCTCCGCACCTTCCTGGCAGCAGCAGCAGCAGCAGCAGCAGCAGCAGCAGAAGCAGCGGCAGCAGGGGTCTGTGGATGCTCGCAGCCATGGGGGCGGGTCGCCCTTGAACCCCTCCTCCAAGCGCCTCTCCTTCGACGCCTCCCCTCTTGCTGCCACCACCGCCACTGGCAGCACCTTCAGTGCCGGGCCTGGTGGCGCCGGGCCTGGCAGCCGGTCCTCGCATGGAGGCTCGGAGTACGGCTTGGCGGCGTCTGGCTTAGGTCCAGACGCATGCCCCCATCTGCGGGGCAGCAGCGGGGATGGCAGCGGAGGGTTGGGGGAGGGCAGTGCGGAGAACAGCGGCAGAATGTCCTTGGGGGGCGACTACCAAGCCCAGGGAAACAGAAACTTCAACGAAAGCGCGTTGCAGGAGGTGCGGGCGCGGCTGGAGATGGGGGGGATAGGCGGAGGAGGGGGAGGCGGGGGAAGGGCGGGGGGCGGCGGTGGCGGCGCGGGCGGGGGTGGGGGCGGGGGACTGGCGCGGACGATGAGCAACACGGAGGTGCTGCAGCGCAAGCTGCTGGCGGCCATCACGCGCGCGCACCAGGTGTACTTCATCGACAAGGAGCCCAACGGCAGCCTGGTGTTCGACTACCTGCTGTCGGCGGTGCTGGAGGTCACCGAGTCCATGTTTGGCTTCATCTCGTCCGCGCTGCTCAAGGCGGACGGCACGCCCTACCTCAAGGTGCTGCAATTGGTCTGGGTGTGCTGATTGTCATCTCTTTCGTCCCTTTTTGAGGCGCCTCAAAAATCATGCACGCCGTCTTGGAGTCAGGCCACCAAACGTCCCTTCATTCCTCAGTCCCTCCCTCCACTCTTTCGACTGCGGGCTCTCCTCTTCCCCTGGCCCTGTGCCGGCAGACGCACGCGATGACGAACGTGGCGTGGAGCAAGGAGCTGCGCGCGTGGTACGCGGCCAACAGCCACAAGGGGCTCGTCTTCACCAACCTCAACACGCTGCACGGCACCGTCGTGCTCACCGGCCAGCAGGTGGGGCGACGGGGGGGGAGAGGGTAGCAGGTGGGGCAAGGGGGGGGGAGAGGGTAGCAGGTGGGGCGACAGGGGGGGAGAGGGCAGCAGGTGGGTGGCAGGCGTGTGGTGCTCACGGCCAGCAGGTGGGGGGAGGACTGAGTAGCAGGTGGGGGGAGGACTGAGTAGCAGGTGGGGGGAGGAGTGAGTGACTCATCTCTTGTATTGACACCTGTCAGCTTGCTGCTGGTTCCCTTTTCTCGGCATGGCACCGGCACGGAGCGCATTGGGGTCTCTGCTGTTGCCAGCCACGCCTTTCAATCTCACCTTCCCCTCTCCCCGCTCCCCGCTCCCTCTCCAGGCAAGCACAACTGCGCCCGCTTGATCGCAGTCCTCGATCCCACCGCGCCCGCGTGATCGCTTCACGGGCTCCCCCCTGTTGTGTGACATTGTAACGAGGTGTCTTTTGAGTCGACTCAAAAGTCACCTCGCGCCCGCGTGATCGCTTCATGGGCTCCCCCCTGTGGACGGGCACGGAGCTCATCAGGGTCCTTGCGGTCCAAGTTGCATCACCTCACCCTCTTTAGACGCACCCTCCCCTCCCCTCTCCTAACGAGCTCTTGCGCGCAGGTGATCACCAACGACGCGCGCAACGAGCCCAGGGCGAGGGACGTGCCCCCCGGCCACCCGGCCATCAGCCAGTTCATGGGCATCCCCCTGTGCACCGGCACCGAGCTCATCGGGGTGTTTGCCGCCAAAGCACCACCTCACAACCCTGCCTCCCCCCGCCCTTTGATGTTGTTATCAGGTGATAACGAACGACGCGCGCAACGACCCCAGAGCTAGAGGCGTCCCAACAGGCCACCCGCCGATCAGCCAGTTCATGGGCATCCCCCTGTGCATTGCCCACCGGTGGACGCCGTCCACCGTCCACGGTCCACCGTCCACCATCCACCGTCCAATCGGGGTCTTTGCTGCCACCAATCGCGCCTCACAAACGTACCTTCCCCTGTCTGGACGTGCTTCTGATCGCAGGTGATCACCAACGACGCCCGCAATGACCCTCGTGCGAGGGGCGTGCCCCCCGGGCACCCGGCCATCAACCAGTTCATGGGCATCCCTCTGTACACCGGCACTGAGCTCATCGGCGTGTTTGCCGTGGCGAACCGAGCGGCGGGGTACAGCGAGGAGCTGGTGAAGGAGATCGAGCCGCTCACCATGACCATAGCGCAGATGATCTATGCCGTCAACGAGCGCAAGAGGCGCAAGGAGGCGGAGCTGCACCTGTCGAGCGTGGTGCAGGTGAGCGAAGGAAGCAGGTGTTGTTGCTTAGGTGTGAATGGGGAGGGATACAGCCGCTCACCATGACCATCGCTCAGGTGATCTATGCTGTCAACGAGCGGAAGCGCAGGAAGGAGGCGGAGCTGCGCCTGTCCAGTGCGGTGAAGGTGAGCCGGGGGAGGGGGATGGCAGGGTGTGAGCTGAGAGATAGTGCCACTCACAATGACGATTGCGCGCGTGGGCGGATGATGTACGCGGCGGTGAATGAGAGTGGTGAGGCGTGTGCTTCTTTCAGTGGTCCGCTTTATGTGCCGTGCGGCTCATTGCTGCAGTGTCTCCAGTGCTCTCTTCGCCACCCCCTCTCATTTTCCACTCACTCGCTGCCTTGTGCATCTGCATGCCCCACCACCCACCAGGAGGGAGGGCATCATGTCAGGTCGCTGTTTCACAGTGGCCACGCGACCTCAATGGACCTATCAGCCCCTGTACACCCCCCTGGCTTCTCCATCTGACTTCCCACTGCCTGTCCCCCCCACCCCCCCCCGTTCACGCCCCCAGGTGGCCAAAGAGGGCATCACGTCACGTCCCTGTCCCACAGCGCCCACATCACCTCCATGAACCTGTTGGTGCGCCAATGTCTGGCTTCCCTCTTCTGACTCCCCTTCAGGTGGTGAAGGAGGCCATAATGTCGCTGTTCCACAGCGCCCACATGACCTCCATGAAACCCTTAGCCCGCCACATTTTTACCCTCCCTCATCCAACTCCCCACGGCCCGCCACCCACTTATTTCCCCCGAAACCCCCCCCCCCCCCCCCCCCCCCCCCCCCAGGTGGCGAAGGAGGGCATAATGTCGCTGTCCCACAGCGGCCACGTCACCTCCATGAACCTGTCCGCCCGGCAGATGTTTGGCTTCGCGCAGCCGGGGGACGTGCCGCTGCCCGGCAGCACCAGGGAGGGCGTGGCGGCCCCCACCAACCTGCAGCTCAAGGACCTGCTGGTGGAGATCGATGGGCACCGCGAGATGCTCTCGCCAGGAGGTGAGCGGTGGGGCTTGAGTGGCGTGCTCTGGTGTTTGATTGAGATTGATACGTCTCAAGGGCCGCCCCCGCCAACCTGCAGTGCAAGGACTCACTGGTGGTTGGAGAGACATGGCCACAGGGAGATGCTGTGGCCGGAAGGCATGATATGGCTCATATGCCCTCTTACTCTCTATTTCGTGCCCTCTCAAGCCCTA
Source organism: Closterium sp. NIES-67 (assembly GCA_027943415.1). Taxonomy (NCBI): domain Eukaryota; kingdom Viridiplantae; phylum Streptophyta; class Zygnematophyceae; order Desmidiales; family Closteriaceae; genus Closterium; species Closterium sp. NIES-67. Next base: position 17,800 of record BQMB01001221.1, on the reverse strand, counting down.
TCAAGCCCTCTCAAGCCCTCTCATGCCCTCTCATGCCCTCTCATGCCCTCTCATGCCCTCTCATGCCCTCTCATGCCCTCTCATGCCCTCTCATGCCCTCTCATGCCCTCTCATGCCCTCTCATGCCCTCTCATGCCCTCTCATGCCCTCTCATGCCCTCTCATGCCCTCTCATGCCCTCTCGTGCCCTCTTGCTCCCTGAGGCATCTCAAGCTGAAGTGTCTCGCGCTCTCCCTTCAGGGCTGGAGTGTAGTTTTGAGGCGCCTCAAAACTAGACTCAAGCTGAAGTGTCTCCCGCTCTCCCTCCAGGCCTGGACCACGCGTCGGGGCAGGTGCACAAGGGCACGGGGTTCCGCACGGACGGCAGCACGTTCCCGCTCGAGATCTCGCTGTCCAAGGGCACGTACGACACGGTGTTCTACGTCGCCGTGCTCAGAGACATCTCCGAGCGCCTTGAGGCGGAGAAGAAGCTCAAGGTGAGAAGCAGCTCAAGGTGAGAAGCAGCTCAAGGTGAGAAGCAGCTCAAGGTGAGAAGCAGGTCAAGGTGAGAAGCAGGTCAAGGTGAGAAGAGGATTTTCGTCCTTCAGATTTGGATTGCCGTGCCCAAGGTGAGAGGACGATCTCCCTCCTTTGGATTTGGATTGCCATGCCCAAGGTGAGAGGACGATCTGCTGCTGTCGGACAGCAGTGGCTGTACGTGCTGTCGGTGGCTGTACGTGCTGTCGGGCAGCGGTGGAGGCGTGTGGGCCATATCGTCTCACCACTCACTCCTGCACATGTTTGCCCTGCCCCTACCCATTCACACTGCCACACGCCCTCGTGTGTGCGCAGGAGAGCGAGGAGCGGTGGCTGTACGCGCTGTCGGGCAGCGATGACGGTGTGTGGGACTGGAATGTGCGAGACAACACCATGTTCTTCTCCGACCGCTGGAAGCAGATGCTGGGGTGAGTGAAAGCCAAATCAAGAAGAGGACGCACGGGCTGAGCAATGGGCAGTGGGCAGTGGGCAGGGGGCAGGGGGCAGGGGGCGGGGGGCGGGGGGCGGGGGGTGGTGGCCGGTGGCCGGTGGCCGGTGGGCAGGGGGCGGGGGGCAGTAAGGGGGCAGTGAGGGGGCAGTGAGGGGGCAGTGAGGGGGCAGTGAGGGGGCAGTGAGGGGGCAGTGAGGGGGCAGTGAGGGGGCAGTGAGGGGGCAGTGAGGGGGCAGTGAGGGGGCAGTGAGGGGGCAGTGAGGGGGCAATGAGGGGGCAGTGAGGGGGCAGGCACTGAATTCGGATTCCCATTCCTGCCCGTATGGTCAACCTCCGCTCCTTCTATCCATGCCCCTCCCAGCTATGAGCCGGGCGACATCGGGTCTACATTGGACGACTGGGAGCGCCTGCTGCACGCGGAGGACCGCGACCGCGCGTATGCGGACCTCAAGGAGCACCTGGACCCCTCCCTCCGTCACCGCCCCTCACTTCCCCTCCCCAACTTTCGTCCTCCTCACCCTCTCCCCTCTCCCAGTTACGAGCCTGGCGACATCGGGTCCACATTGGACGACTGGGAGCGCCTGCTGCATGCAGAGGACAGGGACCGCGCGTACGCAGACCTCAAGGAGCACCTGGACGGCGTGACGGCGCAGTTTGTGAACGAGCAGCGCCTGCGCTGCAAGGACGGCACGTACCGCTGGTTCCTGCACCGCGGCAAGCTGCTCTCCAAGACGGACGACGGCGAGCCGCTGCGCTTCGTGGGCACGCACACCGACATCACAGACCGCAAGATGTTCGAGCAGGCAATGATTGAGGCCAAGGACGAGGCGGAGCGCGTGTCCCGCGCCAAAGCAGGTGAGGGGGGAGGCTATTGAGGTAGAGGCAATAGAGGGCTGGAGGGTTGGTTCGTGGGCATGCACATGGATATTATTGATAGGAATTCGTTCGAGCAGGTGATGATTGAAGCCAAGGACGAGGCGGAGCGAGTCTCTCGCGCCAAATCAGGTGAAGAAGGGGGGGGGGGGGGGGGGGGGGGGGGGGGGGGGGGGGGGGCGGGTAGTACTTGGGTCAGGGCATATGTATGCAGGCGATGATTGACGCCTCTACTCCTCTTACCCTCATACCCTCCCTCCCCCCCCATGCCCATCCAGACTTCCTGGCCACGATGTCGCACGAGATCCGCACGCCCATGAACGGGGTGGTGGGCATGACGGCGCTGCTCCTCGACACGGACCTGACCCCCGAGCAGCGCGACCGCGTGGTGACGATCCGCGACTCGGGCGACATGCTGCTGCAGATCATCAACGACATCCTCGACTACTCCAAGATCGAGTCCGGCAAGCTCGACATGGAGCAGACGCTCTTCAACGTCGTGCAGGCCGTCGAGAGGGTAGCGGAGCTGCTGATTCACAATGCCGAGTCTAAGGGGCTGGATATAGTGATTGAGATCGAGCCGGACACGCCGGTGTTTCTGGTCGGGGACGCAGGGCGCACGCTGCAGGTGCTGATCAACCTGGTGTCGAATGCGATCAAGTTCACGGAGAAGGGGTATGTGAAGTTCCGCTTGGAGGCGGAGATGGGCACGCCCTGCACGCTGCAACTCCCTGCTCCGCCTTCGGCTTCTTCCGCCGCCAATTCTGCTGCGCCTGCTGGGGCTGCAGGGGGTGCGTGTGGGTCGCCTTTCAGAGACCCCAGTGGACACAATGGTACTAACAGCCCTGCTCGCACGGCGTCAGGAAACCTGGTTGGAGTATCTGGGTTGGGGGCAGCACGGCTGCGGGAGGCAGCAGCAGCGGCGGCGGCGGCATCCGCGCAGGAGGAAGCGGCGGGCGTGCTGTACTGGGTGTGCCACGTCAGCGACACGGGCATCGGTATTCCCAAGGAGCGCATCGGCCGCCTCTTCACCAAATTCTCTCAGGTGGGTGGGGGCTGCTCTCAGGGGGGAGGGGGGGGCTGCTCTCAGGTGGGTGGGAGCTGCTCTCAAGTGGGGGGGGGCTGCTCTCAGGTGGGTGGGGGCTGCTCCCAGGTGGGTGGGGGCTGCTCTCAGGTGGGTGGGTCCTTTCTCTGCCCTGCCACCGTTTCAGCCCCCAAGATTCCAAGACTTAGACTCACCGAATTCCCTCTTCCGCAGCCTCTGTCACGTGTTACGATCCCTGAGTTCTTCTGCCTCGCTTCTTCCCTACCCCCCCTCCGCCTCAGGTGGACGCGTCCACCACCAGGCGGTTCGGCGGCACGGGTCTGGGGCTGGCGATATCGAAGCAGCTGGTGGAGCTGATGGGCGGCCGCATCTCCGTGCACAGCGAGTTCCGCGTCGGCTCCACCTTCACCGTGCGCCTGCCCGTCAACACGCACCACCCGGCCTACGCCGCCGTCGCGGCACTCAACCCGCCGCTCAATCCGCCCTCCACCCCCTCCGCGCACTCCGCCCTGCCGTCCTCCATGCACTCCCCTGACTCCGCCTCGTCCCCTGCTGCTGGGACGCCGTCCAAGGCGCTGCCCACGTCATCGGGCCCGCTGCCCGTGCCGCTGGTGGTGCCGTCTGAGTTCCAGGCCATCCGCGTGCTGCTCGTCAGCCCGCTCGAGGTGAGTCAAGCATGCTGCTCGTCAGCCCGCTCGAGGTGAATCAAATCGTGAATCGCCTCTTTTAGTCGCGCCTCTCGCGCCTGCAATCCAACCATCCTCGCTCCGTCCCCCCTCTACAATTCCTGCAATCCAACCATCCTCGCTCCGTCCCCACTCTACAATTCCTCTCCCTGTCTTCCGCAGCTCGCCCTTCATTCCGATATCCGCCCCCCCCCTCCCCCTCCCTCTCCCTACCCTCCCCATCCCACCCTCGTCAATCATCGTTCTTTCTCAGGTGACCACGTGCGCCATGCAGAAGCAGCTCGAGGCGTGGGGGGTGCCGCACGCCTGCCACCCACTCTGGTGCCTCCTCCCCTTCCATCCCCCCACCCTTTACCTTTCCTATATCAGGTGACCACGTGCGCCATGCAGAAGCAGCTCGAGGCGTGGAGGGTGCCGCACGCCTGCCTCACCTGCTCGCCAGAAGACGCATTTCTCAAGATGCTCCCGGGCGGCACGCTGCCGCCCACGCCGCCCCTGCCGCCCGGCCAACCGGCGCCCGCCACGTGGCGTGACGGGTCGTCACGGAAGGGCCTGGCGGAGGACTACGATCTGATCGTGGTGGACTTCTCCAACAAGCCGCAGCTCACCGACCCCATGTCCTCGGTGCGTGGGTTTTTTTTTTTTTTTTAGGTGCCTCAAAAATAGAACTAAGCACACTCACCCCATTTCCACTATAAATGCGCCTTCTGTCTTTTCTTTACACGATGGTGAATCCAGGGATCTTCCTGCGCTCCTCCAATTCTCCCCATTCCCACTGTCCCCTCGCTCTCTCTTCTCCCTTCTCTCCCCCAAACTGCCCCCCCCCCAGGCGGTATTGGAGATGCTAGAGAAGGACCGCGTGGGCGTGGTGGTGCTGCTGTCCCATGCCCCTGGCACGTCCTTGTCTTTGTGCCGTGCTGTGCGCCCTCCCCCCCCCAGGCGGTGCTGGAGATGCTAGGGAAGGACCGCGTGGGCGTGGTGGTGCTGCTGAAGCGGTCGCAGATAACGGAGAAGACAGAAGCCGAGCTCAAGGCCGTGCGCAACTGGCGGGACCGATGTCCCACCATGCTCAACAAGCCCATGGTAGGCACCGATGCCCCGCCATGCTCAACAAGCCCATGGTAGGCACCGATGCCCCGCCATGCTCAACAAGCCCATGGTAGGCACCGATGCCCGCCATGCTCAACAAGCCCATGGAAGGCAGGGGATGGTAGGGGTGATAGCCACATGGTGAGGAGGCTGGGATGGGTTGGGGTGCTACAGTGTGACATGACACAGTGGTACAGTGGGGTGCTACAGTGTGACAGTGCTCACCTCTGCTAGAGGTGACGTTTTCTTGCTCGGCTGTGCTCAAAGCACTCGGAAGGCCCTTCTTCCCCCTCTTCTCTGCTCCTCATGCGTCCAGTCCAGGCCCTTCTCAAGGCGCTGCTAGAGGCCATGGAGTCGGCCATGCAGAGCACCCCCGGGGGTGAGGGGCTGTAAGTATGCAGCCATCCTCATTACCTATCCCTCCTTCCCCCCCAGTGCCTGTCAGGTGCGCCCCGAAGCCCTACTTGAGGCCATGGGGTCAGCCATGCAGAGCGCCCCCGGGGGCGAGGGGCCTTGTCGTGCTGTCCTTCTGAGTCTTTCCCCCTCCCGTTCCGACCCCCCAATGCCCTGCAGGTGCGCCCCAAGGCCCTGCTAGAGGCCATGGAGTCGGCCATGCAGAGCACACCGGGTGGCGAGGGGCTCTTCCAGTCGTCGGGGCGGCGCAGGCAGCAGCCGCGGCCCGCTGCGAGGAGCACGGGGCCCAAGCTGAGCGGACGGATACTGCTGGCCGAGGACAACCTGGTGGGTGGCGAGGGTGGTGGGTCGGCAGGGTGGCAGGGCTTTGATTGAATGCTTGGGTACGGTGTGTGCACTTTCCACAGGCAGCATCCCTGGCCCGCCGCCAGGAGCACGGGACTCAAGCGGGCTGCGGAACGGGCGGATACTGCTGGCAGAGGACAACCTGGCGAAAGGCGAGGGTGGTGGGGCTGACTTTATGGAGGTACTAGGGTGCAGTGCGTGCGCCGTGCGCTTGTGGGGCGAGTCCATGCGGGCACAGCTGGGGTTGTGCGTGGTGTGCACCACTCCTCCTCCAGTCCCTTGAGCACCCCGCACTCGCCTCATCATCTGGCAATGCAGCACACTCGGGTGTGCAAGCGTTCGGCTTGCATGGTTCCACTGCCCCTTCTCTCTCTTTCCTTGCTGCGCCTCCCCCCTTCAGTGCAGATCAACCAGAAGGTGGCCAAGTCCATGCTGGCACAGCTGGGGGGAGCATCGACATCGCCACACCCCTCTTGCTCCCATCATGCCCCCAGCTCATCTTGCTCCCATCATGCCCCCAGCTCATCTTGCTCCCATCGTGTCCCCCCGTCCTCTCCTGTGCCGCGTCCCCCATCACAGATCAACCAGAAGGTGGCCAAGTCCATGCTGGCGCAGCTGGGGGTGACGATCGACATCGCCAACAATGGCGTGGAGGCGGTCAGCCTCTTCCAGAAGAACAAATACAACCTCGTGCTCATGGACTGCCAGGTCAGCAGCCTTATCCTCATGGACTGCCAGGTCAGCAGCCTTATCCTCGTGGACTGCCAGGTTTAGGCAGCTACAGCTACTCAGCACAGCTACTATTCTGGTGCTGTGCTTCTTCCATGTTCATGCTTACTCGCCCGCATGGCCCACCCGTATCATACACACATGCTCGCACTGTCGGTCTCACACACATGTTCGTGTGCTCAGATGCCGGAGATGGATGGGTGGGCGGCCAGTCGCAGGATAAGGGAGCTCGAGGCACAGCAGGCACAGCCGCCCGTCACCATCGTCGCTCTCGTAGGGCCCTCTCTCCCCTCTCCCTCCCTCATCTTCATGCGTCCTCCCCCCCCTCCGTGTTTTCCGTCCTACTTACTTTACATTATTCCCCTGTGCGCTCTCCATATGCGTCTCTCCCCTGTCTTGTACGCCACTCTCTCTATTCTCAACTCCCCTCGCCTCACATACATGCCTCTCATACATGCCTCTCATACATACCTCTCATACATGCCTCTCATACATGCCTCTCATACATGCCTCTCATACATGCCTCTCATACATGCCTCTCATACATGCCTCTCATACATGCCTCTCATACAAGCCTCTCATACATGCCTCTCTAGAAAGCCCCTGGCACCAGTCTCTCCTCATCCAACCTCCCGCTCCCTGCATCGCAATCACCCCAATTCCAGACGGCCAATGCTCTCAAGGGCGACAGGGAGCAGTGCCTGGCTGCGGGCATGACAGGTGAGAGCATGCAGGCTTCAGGTGTGCGTTCTGCCCGCTGCAGGTACACAGGCGAGAGGGTTGGGCATTGATGCCTGCCCCACCATGCTGTCAGCAGGAGCCACTCCTCGCATGCAGGTGCACTGCCTTGCCAGCATCACCTTCCCTCCTCTCGGGCCCATTACACAAACTGCTTTAATCACATGCTACCAGACGTGCACGTAATATTCCCATGATAATATGATCCTATTCCTCCCTTTCCCATGCGTCTTCCTTGCGCTGTTGTTCCTCTCTTGCTCCACCACTACTCCCCTCCCTGCCCCTGCAGACTACATGTCCAAGCCAGTCAGCAAGGCTGCTCTGGAGAGGGTGCTGAGACAGTACCTGGTGAAGGCGTGACGTGGGGAAGGCATCAACTGACACACTGTGCTTGTATGAATGCTATAGGAGCATACCGCGCAAATAGGAGGCTCACTTCCAAGAAAAGGTGATTACTCACTGGCTGGCTTTGTGATGCTCCCTTTTCGCCTATCCATCACGGTATGTGATGTGAGTGACACCACACCAGCATTGGAGGAGCCAAGATGTTGGGTTGGGTGTGCTGTAGCCTATAGGGTACGTTCAACAGAAATGGCGATGTTAGTGAAAAAACTCCCACAGCTTCCGATCTAGCTAACAAATCATTGTGAAAGCTTGCTTAGGTCCTCTTGTAAATGCAGCGTGATTCATTTCATCTGGGGCAGCGTGCTTCATTTCATCTGGGAAACATACACGGTTCTCGTCCAACAAAGAACTACACACAAGAGGGTGGGTGGGCGGGGAAATTGAACTAGAGAAACTAGAAATGAAGAACGTGGGTGAGGCCGAGTGGCCTCGCGTCCCTCTTTTGTAGGCAAAAGAGGGTGAGTAGCGCTTCGTCGCTGCCTTTGCTGCGTTGGCCCTCGCTACACTCTCACAATACACATTTTTAGAAAGTGCTACACACTTACAAAAAAATACATATTGTGAAAGCTTGCTTAGGTCCTCTTGTAAAGGCAGCGTGCTTCATTTCATCTGGGTCTTCTGAGACATGTGCAGAAGGGGTTGGCGGTGGCGTTCAATAGATAGCTGGTGCTGATTGGGCGTGGGAGCGGTGGCTGCGTCTTGGAGTTGCATGGAGGCTTGAAGGAGTTGGTCATGCGCGATGGTAACGTAGAGCTCCTTGGCATTATCGCTGCCAGGGCCTCTGATTTCAGGATGTTTTATCATGAATTCCTGATTTTCATGATGGAAGTTAGGTGCCAGTCCTGAGTTTTCAGTTTAATCCCACTTCTCACCCTGTAATTTTAGTTTAGAGTTAGTGTACCAGCCCTGAACTGTCAGTATGCCTTCGGGGATAACCCTGATTTATATGCACCATGGGGGTACCCCTTGTTTTCCCCTTGTTTGCTGCCTTAGCTCTCACGTCTTGGTCAGTTTGCCAAGTGCACTGCAGCAAGCCATCACCACATGAAGCGCTGACACTTTGCTGCCATGGCGCGCTGCTGCTCAAGCGGTTGGCAGCACAACATGCATGAAAACTGGTGTTCTGTAATGTGCTGCTGCTGCTATTGAATAACGTTGGGCAAGTTTTTCAGCGTACCAGAATTTTATCAAATGGAATGAATGATAATAGAGAGGGAGAGTACAGGGAATATATCTAAGTGTTGTACCCTCTAAGAGGTGACCCTATACAGTCTATGCAAAGCATAAGAGATACACATGTTTGACACACCCCCTAGACTGCATAGGGGCAGGTCCTGAACAAGCAGCTCAGGGCGGCACTACTAGGAACTAGACCGAGCAGTACACAGTGCCGCTGATGATCTTTAGACGCAAGCGCCTTCGTAAAGATATCAGCTGTGTTGGCACCGGAGGCCAGGTGTACTACGCGAGCCTGGCGGCGCTGCTGTAGCTCGCGCAGGAGGAAGTACCGCAGCTGAATATGCTTCGCTCTGCCCTCGAGTCGAGGCTTCTAACACAGGAGGATCATGGCCCTGTTGTCAGCGTACAGGACCGGGGCAGAGCTAGGCCGCTCACCTAAGTCAGTAAGCAAGAATGTCAGCCAGCGTAGAGCTCCTGTGCCGCCATGGCACCAGCGTAGATCTCGGCCTCACAGCTGGACTGGGCAACAGATGAGGAGCGGGTAGCTCTCCACGAGACGGCACCTGAACCAAGGCTGAAGCAGTAGCCCTGGGAAGACCTGAGTGTCTCAGCGTCATCCGCCCACGAAGCATCTGTGTGTCCAGTAAGGACCACTGGCCTGCGTCCTCCTAGCACTAACCGCATGCCCGATGTACTCGCAAGATAACGCAAAACCCCCTTACCGGCAGACCAGTGCTGCGGTCGGTGTCTGCCAGTGGCCACAAAGCGAGCCAGGATGCTGAGAGGGTATGCGAGATCAGGGCGAGTGCAAGTCATCAGGTACATGAGGCAACCCACCAGCTCTGCGTAAGGACCACTGGGCTCTACTGACTCCTCAGGAACTGGAGCTGAGAGTCTGTGGGCTAGAGGCAGAGGGGTGGGCTGTGCAGAGGAGAACTGAAGGCCGAACCTTTGAAGGACCTGGCGCACCAAGTGTGATTGAGTTAATGTGATGGTGCACGCTGCTCTGTCCCTGGAGATCTGCAAGCCAAGGTAACGGCGCAGTTCTCCAAGGTCAGTGAAAGTGTGTCTCTTCAGCAGCTCTGCCTTCACGGAGGCCAGTGCGTCCCTGCCTGCTGTGGCAAAGACCAAATCGTCGACGTACACAAGGATGTAGAACGGAGTCTGGCCAGCACGAACGAAGAGTGAGGGGTCTGCCGAGGACGGAAAGAACTGAAGGTCAGCTAGAGTAGCACGCAGCGTGTCGTGCCACTCATGAGGAGCCTGCCGCAGGCCGTAGACGGGACGCCGCAGGAGCCACTGGGTCCCAGGAGGGAAGGTGCCAGTAAAGCCCTGAGGGCGACGCAGGTAGACTTGCTCGTGTAGGCTGCCCTGAAGAAACGCTGTGGAGAAGTCGAGGGAGTGAAGCTCGTAGTCACGCTGAGCTGCTAAGTGTAGCAGAACCCGAAGAGTAGTCATCTTCGGGGTCGGAGCGAAGGTCTGGAAGAAGTCCACCCCCTCGCGCTGACTGAAGCCTCTAGCCACGTAGCACGCCTTGAATATAGGCGGCTCTCCAGGAGGGCACTTCACCTTGAAGAGCCAGCGGCCATCGACTACGTTCACCCCAGGTGGGGGAACTACGTTGACGAAGGTGCCGGCGGATCTCCAAGATGCCATCTCCTGCTCCATGGCAGCTATCCACTGGGAGGCCCAGGGTCCCGAGGTCGCCTCAGCGTAAGTGCGAGGGGTCGGGATGTCGAAAGCGTCTGGGTCACCCTCAGGGACTAGCAGCATGGAACAGAGATGGGGAGCAGCCTCGGACAGGAAAGCAAGCTCGAACTGGCGGTCCTCCAGGACGTCACTGCCGAGGGCAGGAGCACCCCCGACAGACGGATGACAGGCAAGGTCAGAGACCAGAGCGGTGGCGTAGTCAAGGCGGCGGGTAGAGACAAAGTCAGCGACCGCAGTGACAAGAGCGTCAAGGCACGAGACCGGAACAGACGGGTCGGTAACGAGAGAGGCAAGGACCCGAGGAACGAGAGGACGGGTGGTACGAAGGTAGTCAGACAAAGGGGGGGAGCAACGACAAGGGAGGATGGAGGAGGGGACGGGAGAAGGGGAGGACGAGACGCGTGGGACCGAAGCAACATAGGTTGAGAGCGCGTGACCGGGGAGACAGGGCGAGCACGGGAGGGACGGCGAGACAAGACGTGAGACGAAGGAGTCGGGTCAGGAGACAGAGGAGGGAACACAAGGGGAGAGCGAGGGACAAGACGAGCCGGGGACGAGTCCGGCGGAGGGAACACAGGGCCGTAAACGGGAAGAGGAGGAGACGGGAGGAGAGGAACGGACACAGGGTCAGGGACGGAAGGCCGAGCAGGCAAAGGGCAGACATTGGCGGGGACTGCGGCTGCGGCGGCACAACGCCAACACCGGGACCGCAAGCTGCTCCTCGGGTACCACCGGAAGACTCCACTCCAGCACCCCCCAGAAGGAACACTCCCAGGGCCCGAAACCCCTCGGGCACCAGCACCACCCCGAGGGCCACCGGGGCTAGGACCCACTCCAACGCCAGCACCCCCAGAGGCAACGAACGGCTGCTGCGACGGCGGCGGCAGCTGCGGGGACGACGGCGGTGACAGCAGAGGCGACGGCGGCTGCAAAGGCGGTGGAGGAGGAGACACCTGGGGAGGGGCAGATGGCGAGGACTGCGCCGCAGGACCACCATAGTCAGAAGACCCCTCAACCGGTACAACCGACGGGAGAGGTGTGACGTGGGACACACCAGAGGGGGCAGGACGGGGAGGAGGAGGGAGGGGGGCAGGGACCACCGGGGAAGGAGTGACCAGGAACGGGGCGGGGGTAACCGGGGGACCGCGGTGGGGAAAGCGACAGTAGAAGGAGACGGACTCGTCAAAGGTGACGTCGCGAGAGTGAAAGAAGCGGTGAGACGGCGGGTGGTAGAAGTGCCAGTCGGACGGGTCAAGGGGAAAACCTAGGAAGACGCAGGGAAGGGTGCGGGCAGTGAGCTTGTCCGTGCCGGAGGCACGGACGTGAGCAAGGCAGCCCCAAACGCGGAACGCAGACGCGTCACCAGGTGACCCAGTCCAAAGGCGGGTCGGCGAAACCTGCGGCTGCTGGGGGTGCTTTGCATAGACTGTATAGGGTCACCTCTTAGAGGGTACAAGACTTAGATATATTCCCTGTACTCTCCCTCTCTATTATCATTCATTCCATTTGATATGGTATCAGAGCGGGAGAGTACAGGGAATATATTTAAGTGTTGTACCCTCTAAGAGGTGACCCTATACAGTTTATGCAAAGCATAAGAGATACACATATAGTATAGAACTTGGGAATCACCCTGAGGAATCAGTATGCATAGAAGCGGTCAGCCCTGAGTGATCAGGATGCTAGAATTCCTATCTGAGGCCCTGATCGCTGCGCCAACGGCCAAGTCGCTTGAACAGCCGGTCGGATATCCCCAGGCTGACTGCCGCTGTAGCAGCGCCCTTGCGAAAGGAATGGGTGCCGAGGTGTGCGCTATCGAGGCCGGCCCAGGTGAATGCTTCAAGGCACCAGTTCCGGATGGTGGTGTACCAAGGTGCGTGGTCTTGTGGAGTTGCTGTACTGCTGTTCCCGAAGACTCGGATCAATGGCCCGTGTGGGGTGGAGGTGTGACCCGCGAGGAGAAGAAAGTGTCGTGTGCAGCGTACCGGCCAGTATGGGCCGGAAGTGGCGGCGACCGGAATCCACGTGCCCCTGCTTTCCTGGTCGTCTTGGAGTGCGAGATGAGCAACCACATCGCCTCAGGCTCAAACTGTATGTCATGCCATTGGAGACTGATGAGGTCGGAGTAGCGTAGGAAGGCGGCGAACATAAGGATGGGGATGAGTCCTTTCTGGTATTCGGCCGGCCGGGTGGACTCCAGAAAGGGGCGGGCCATGGTGTGAACTTGGTGCAGCGACAAAGGTTCCTTGTTCCGCGTGGGGCGCGGGCCATGGCGTTTGGCAAATTCGCGCACTTGTAGTGTAAATGGTCCAGTCGAGGGAGAGGGCTCGCCATTCATGCGATGCGCGAAGGCGACGGCGGAGCATGTAAGCGATATGGCAGATGTGGTGGCCTGGTGATTTAGTGCATGAATGAGGTGGATTGTCAAGGTCATATCCGTTGCAGGCAAGTAGCTCAACTTCACCTTCATGCAGAAGGAGCGAAATTTGAGCAAGTAGGGCTCATACGTTCGGATGGTGGAAGGGGCACGGACATGGGTGATTAGTGTAGTAGTTGCGTTTGCAGCTTCGTTATAATGCCTGAAAAGGTACAGCGTAGAGTACAATTATTTTATTTTTTATACGTGACATGCAGTGCAATCATCTTACTAGGAGGAAAGCCTTGTCCTGCGAAAGCGAGTGCGTGTTGCCGGGGCGTAGGCATTGGCTGCCGTGGGTGAGGGGAATGTGTGCCGTTACTTCTGGCACCCAGGCGTCAGGTGCCTGTTGGAGGATTGGCCACCATGATGCTCCCGGGCACTCGGGAATGACCAAGGTCACCTCAGCGTGTGTGCGTTTAGCGTGTCATAATGTAGCTGGAATGAGGTTGGGAGGGGGAAACGCAAAGCCGCGCTCGTGCTACCAGCTGAACGAAAAAGCATCAAACACTGCGGCCGTAGGGTATGGAATCTTGGAACAAAACCTCTCCAGCTGAGCGTTGTGCACATTTGCGAAGAGATCGATAGAGTGGGGACCCAGGCGGCGATCCAAGAGCCGGAACCACGGGGCTTTGAGGGAGTAGTCATCGTGGTCTTGGATTTTTTAAAGTTCGTCGGTGCGCATTCAGCTCTCGTGGGATCCATTCGACAGCTAGCCTTGTTTGGTGTTCCAGGCAGAGGCGAATGATTGCTTGACATAGTAGCGTAAGCGTGGGGTGGCGCGATCCACCTTTGCGTAGGATGAATACCACGCCTTGATTGTCTACCCGAAGAGCACGTGGCACTTGGGTATGCGGGCAGCGAAAGTTCGGAGAGCCTAAAACCTTCGAGTTCCCGTCGAGTGCTGGAGGTGGGCAGTAGTTCCTCGGGCATGCGAGCACTGGCTTCAATGGGCGTCCCAGGAAGTTGTGTCAGGGTGGCGCCCCAGCTGTGTGCGCTTGCATCGAACTGGTGACTGAGATGGAATGGGTTTCCGTTGAACTTGTCGAACTGCGCAAGCCAAAAATGCAGCTCGTGCACTGCTGTCGACGACAAGTGTGCCTTGGCGTGCCAAGAGGTGGCGTCTGCAATAAGTCGAAGGAGCTCGTGACTAAAGGCACGTGCCGTAGCGCCCAATGCCAGATTCATGGAGGCCAGCATTCCTGTGATTCTCGCAAGGGACCGGATGGGAACCGGTCGTCCCTCTTGTCCCTGGGTGATGAGGGCTTGGAGTGAAGCAAAAAGTTGTGCTCGACGTTCGAGTCCGACGGAGAAGGTGCCTTGGGCGGCATCAATCTCCAGGCCGAGGAAAGCTATCTGGCGCGAGGGGTGTAGATGTGACTTTTTGCCGTTTATAACAAAACCTGCTGCCTTCAGGTCCTGAACAAGCTGCGCAATCGAGCGTGCATCCGAGTGGGAGTTGCAGAGGAATAGTAAGTCGTCGACATATGGAACAACCCGCACCGCTTGCCCGCCATCGCTTTGCCAGTTGTTTGATCAGTTGTGTGAAGACGAACGGGGCAGTGGCAAGCCCGAACGGGAGCGATATGAAGGAATAGTAGTCTCCTTCGAACTAGAATCCCAAGAACTTCCAGCAGGAGGGGTGGATCTCGACATGGTGGTAGCCTGACTTTAGGTCGATGGAGAACATCCAATCGCCTGGGCGGATGAGTTCGGCTACCCTGTTCAAGCCTTCGTACTTGAACTTGGGGATGTCGAGGTAGTTGTTGACTTTGCGCAAGTCAAGAATGAGGCGACACTTGTCGCGCTGCTCCACCACGTTAAGTGGACTGACACACATGAGCGCGTCCTTCGTAGGGACCTTGACGGCGGCACCCGAGGTGACGAGGTCGCGAATCGCTCCACGAGTGAAGTCCAGGTGTGTGCGAACTCCAGCATGATTGCTATCCTCAAAGGCATGTGGCACGGCTTCCTTCCAGGGAAGCCAATATCCTTTCGCGATGATGGACAGGATGAAACTGCTATCGCACCATGAGCACCACCAGTGTAGGGCGTGACGCAATCGACTATGCATGACAGTTACGTCCTTGTCTGTAACCGCGTACTCGTAGGGGTCATGTTCGTTGTGTAACCATCCTTTCCCAATTTCTGCTGGACCAAAGGGTCGGGTGGCAAGAATCACATAGGTACCCAAGTGAGTGAGACCAGACAATTGCCTAAAGGGTGGATGTGTCATAGTCAATTCCAGGGGGGGCATAGCTCCCATTCAGTTGGCAGGAGAGTGGCTCATGTTCAATTGCAAAAGGGGCATGGCTGATATTCATGCCTTCTCCCTTCAGCGCTCGAGCCTTCGTCACTCTCTCTCTCTCTCTCTCTTCTCTCTCTCTCTCTCTCTCTCTCTCTCTCTCTCTCTCTCTCTCTCTCTCTCTCTCTCTCTCTCTCTCTCTCTTCTCCTCTCTCTCTCTCTCTCTCTCTCTCTCTCTCTCTTTCATCGAGGCCTTGCAAAAGTTTTTTTTTTTTTTTTGCAATCTTAGTTTCAATGCGCCATAACGGCATGCATGATCCATACATGGAATAACACAAGGTTCTAGGCCCACAGCCTTCTCTGTCCCTAGTGCTACCCTTCTCTACTAGGCCATTTGCCTTGTCCTAAGGCCGGCCACCAGCCATGCACCCCCGGTGCAGCCCAATATGCTTCTTGCATAGTGGCGAAGGGTACCGCCCTAACCCCGCTCACACCACCGGTAAGGGGCCTTGTGCTCCACGCCCGCCCATGGGGCACGTGTTAGCCATGTGACCAGGCTCGCCACAGCGGAAGCACACGCCCTTGAAGCGTGGCTGCTGGCACGCAAGAGGGGGGAGCCTTTGAGGTCCATTTCTCCGTCACGACCGCCGACGACCACCACAGGGGTAGATGGCGCGTGCGCGCTTGAGTGCAGCCACGTCGGCGACCGCCAGCTTGTAGGAACGGGACGTCAGCACACTCTTGGACTGGTAGAGCCAGAAGCGATCAGCGGCCTCAAAGCCGGCCTCATCCGCCACGAGAAGCACCTCGAAACGCTTATTAACAAGCGTCTCGATGTGTTTCACGTTGTTGAGTGCGCCGGTGACGTTGCCGTGCTGCAGCTCGAAGTCGGTGTGCTGCAGGTGCGCTTGGATAGCAGTGAAGACTTCGGTCTGGTCGCGCACGCCCTTACGCATGAAGGTAGTTGCTGCGGGCGTGGGACCAAGGGGGGGCGGGGGAGAATGCGATGGCGAGCAATATTGGCAGGAGCCTCACCATCATCGTTTTCAGAGTCGCCGCTGTCGTCGGTGTCATTGGCGAGTACGGGAGTCGGTGCCGGGTGTCAACTTATACATATTATCTATGTAGAAGTTATAGGCTAGACTGAGGTATGCTTCTAGTGAGTACAACCAACTAGTATTTGTTCTAGGTTTCCACCTCTAGTAATCATTCGTTTCTACGTTAACATGGTATCACGCTTAGGTTAGGATCCCCCCGCCTACCGCTTCCGCCCGTCGCGCCTCCTAGGCCCCGTCGCGCCCCCTAGGCCCCGTCGCGCCCCCCCTGGGCCCCGTCGCGCTCGTTAGGCCCGTCGCGCCCCCCCTGGGCCCCGTCGTGCCCGCTGGGCCCCGTCGCGCCTCTAGGCCCCGTCGCGCTCCCCCTGGGCCCCGTCGCGCCTGCTGGGCCCCGTCGCGACCCCTAGGCCCTAACGCGCCCCCGCTGGGCCCCGTTGCGCCTCCTAGGCCCCGTCGCGCCCCCCATGGGCCCCGTCGAGCCCGCTGAGCCCCGTCGTGCCTCCTAGGCATCGTCGCGCCTCCTAAGCCCCGTCGCGTCCCACCCCCTCTGGGCCCCGTCGCGCCCGTTCGGCCCCGTCGCGCCCCTCCTAGGCCCTGTCGTGCCCGCTGGGCCCCGTCGCGCCTCCTAGGCCCCGTCGCGCCCCCTCTGGGCACCGTCGCGCCCGCTGGGCCCTGTCGCGCCTCCTAGGCCCCGTCGCACCCGCTGGGCCCCTTCGCGCTTCCTAGGCCCCGTCGCGCCTGCTAGGCCCCGCGGGCCCCCTGGGCCCCGTCGTGCCCGCTGGTCCCCGTCGCGCCTCCTCGGCCCCGTCGCGCCCCCCCTGGGCCCCGTCGTGCCCGCTGGGCCCCGTCGCGCCCCTTAGGCCTCGTCGCGCCCGCTGGCCCCTGTCGCGCCTGCTGTTAGCGCTCGCCTGCCTGGCCTCCTAGTGCCGCTCGGCCTCCTCCTAGTGCCGCCCGGCCCCTTCCTAGCGCCGCCCGGCCTCTCCTCAGCGCTGCCCGGCCCCTCGTGCCCGACCGGCCCCAGCAGCACCAGCCTGGCCCCTCCCAGCACCAGCCCGGCCCCAGAGCACCTGCCCGCCTCCCCTGCTCGGCCTGCCGTGTCCTCTCGGGCCCTGTGTCTTCTGCTCGCCTGCGCTGGGACGCCTAGCTGCTGCCCTACTGGAGAGTGCTGCCGCCGTGTCCCCGCGCCGCTGTGCTCCTGTGCCGCTGAGGAGCTGTGCTGCTGTGCCGCTGTGTCGCTGAGGAGCTGTGCCGCTGACCCTGCACGATGGCTGACTTTGTGCTCCGCCTGGACGCTGAGGGCCACGCGGTTGACTTCGCCGCCTGGCTCTCCGATCTCCGCCGCCAGCTTACAGGTCAGCGCCAGGATGGCCACTCTCTGGTTGTCCATGCTGATGGCTTGCTCCCCCGTCCCCCTGCACCTACTCCCCTCCGTGCTGACCCCTCCTCTGATGACCGTGAGGCTTTCTCTACTGCTGCGCTGGCCTGTGCGGTCTGGGACTCACGCGATGCAGTAGCTCAGGTTGCTATTAGTCACGCCCTCCCTGTGTCTGAGCGCTCGCGTTTTGCTACTGTTGAAACGGCCAAAGCTTATTTAGACGCCGTTATTGCTCGCTATTCCACCCCTGCCTCCGCTTCTGCTGGCCGCTTGCTCTTTCCGATGCTGTTCCCAGACCTGGCTGCCTTCCCTACTGTCGCAGACTTTGCCACTCATTTGCGTGCCCTAGAGACTCGCTATCGCACTGCCAGCACTGCTGCCCACTCCGCTCACTGCGCTCCCTCCTTTCTGCATGACGCTCTATTTATCGCTATGCGCCTGCCAGACCGCCTCGCTAGTGCTCGCGACCACTTTCTTAGCCAGCACCCGGGTGACCTCACCCTGACCGCCTTTGTCGACACCCTCACTGA
>BQMB01001220.1:0-94987 GCA_027943415.1 Closterium sp. NIES-67 | reverse complement strand
AGCTCGCTAGCGCAAAAGCCCTGATCCCCGCCGTTAGTGCTTGCGGCGGCTGCAGCAGCAGCGGCGGCGTCCCTTGCGGTGTCTTCCACGAAGCCGGCGAGTACCCGATCTAGCGTCTGTCGCGTCGTGGGTGCTTTGAATCGGCTCCTTTCCCGTGTACCCGTTAGTAGACTCCCTGTTAGTACTAGTACTAGTACTGCTTCGACCCTAACTAGCCGTTTTCCGCAAAGCGCGCCGAGTTCCGCTCTCGCGATCCTCGCTTCCCGCGCCGTTCAAATCTCCCACGATCCTCTTATTCGATACAGTCACATCGCGTACAGTCAACGGCTACTGTCCGCCTACTACGGATCCGCATCCTCCGCATCCTCCCTCGTCCATCGCGCTAGACCCACTCTGCTCCGCCCCCCTTCGCATTGTCCCCGTTAGTGGTCTCACCCGCTAACAGGATCGGTCCGCATGCCGTTGGATCACCCGCGTTCCACTCAGGGTCATCAGCAGCGTCTGCCGCAGGTGGCAGGGGGGATCGTCACGGCAGGAGGGTAGAGTGAAGTTGCATCTACCCAAGCATGGCCCTCACAAGCTGCAGCCGCGGCCCCCGCCCCGAGCCCCCTCGCCCCGCGCAACGGCGCAACCCGCGGCTCCCCCTGCAGCCGCACCCCTTCCGCGGCCCCGGCGCCCCTCCTCGCTCCTCCGCCCCCAGCGGTGCCCCAGCGGGTCCGCCGCCCCCCCAAGTTCTGCAGCCTGTTCCGCCCACCGCCCCGCCCCCCGCTCCTCCCCCCGCCCTTCCCCCATCCCACCCTGCGAGACATTCTGGTGGCGAATCCAAGAATGCGAAGGCGAAAGAGTGACTGAAGGGGGGATGACGTCAGGGAAAAATGCGAAAGGACAGTGAGAAGTCGGCCCTCTCGTTAGCGTCACCATCTCCATTGTCACGATCTGCCACATCCGCAGCAGCAGCAGCAGCTAGAGGCGCAGTCAGTGCGGCACGCGCAGGAGCTGAGAATGCTGCTGATGGGGCGACAGACGCAACTGGCAGCTCACAGGTAGATATGGAGGGGGAGGGTTTGCAGTTCAGGGTTCAGGGTTTGAGGAGATGGGAAAGATAGGGGAAGCCATGGGAGAAAGCGGCTGATGGGGCGACAGATGCGACTGGCAGCTCACAGGTAGATCTGGTGGGGGGGGGAATCCATGTTGCAGAAAAACGTTTTTCCAGGCGAGTGTTTTGCACTAGCGCTTGAAACGCAGAATCCACATTTCTATCAACACATAGGGAAATGAAAGGGCCAGGCAAGGCGAAAGATGGGGGAGGATGGGAATTGCCATTGCAGGCGCTGGAGTGGAAAGCCTGAGAGACGCGCATCTGGCAGCCCACAGCTTGATCTGGAGGGGGGGGTTCTGGGCCAGGGTTTGGGGTTTGAGGTAATGGGTAAGATGGGTGAAGCGTTGTGAGTTACCGTTGCAAACTCACGAGCTGAGAGAGTGGTGCTGATGGGGCAACAGAGGCAACTGGCAGCTCACAGGTAGATATCACGGAGGGCATGGGTTCGGGTTTCAGGTTTAGGGTAAGGGGAAATGTGGGGGGAGGTATGGGAGTTAGCGTGCAAACTCACGAGCTGAGAGAGTGCGGCTGATGGGGCGACAGAGGCAACCCATTGCGTAAGGTGTGCCCCATAGGTGTGCCCCATAAGGTGTGCCTCATAAGGTGTGCCCCATAAGGTGTGCCTCATAAGGTGTGCCTCATAAGGCGTGCCTCATAAAGCGTGCCTCATAAGGTGTGCCTCATAAGGTGTGCCTCATAAGGTGTGCCACATAAGGCGTGCCTCATAAGGCGTGCCTCATAAGGCGTGCCTCATAAAGCGTGCCTCATAAGGCGTGCCTCATAAGGTGTGCCTATCATGCCATGTGCCCTCCTGCCCATCTCATTGCAAAACATTCAGGTTGCCAGTGGGTCCAGCAAGGGCTTTATGGAGGAGTGGCAGCAGGAGCTGGCTCCGTTCCACCCCTTCTTGCGCTGACCATGCCTATCCTGCCACGCTCCCCTCCCTGCATGCCTCTCATTGCAAAGCATTCAGGTGGCCAGTGGGTGTGGGCCCAGCAAGGGCTCCAGGGAGGAAAGGCAGGAGGATCCGTTCCCCCTTCATCCCGCGTTGACCTGACCAGTGCCTATCATTCCACGCCCCTCTCCCTGCCTGTTTTCCTGCAAGGCATTCCGGTTGCCGGTGGGCCCAGCAAGGGATTTAAATAGGAGGAGTGGCAGCAGGAGCTGGTCCCTTCCCATCCCCTCCCGGCCTGACCAGTGCCCATCATGCCACGCCCCTCCCTGCATGCCTCTCTTTGCAAAGCATTCAGGTTACCAAGGGCTTTAAGGAGGAGGAGTGGCAGCAAGATCTGGCGCTGTTTGCAGGGGACAGCGGCAGGAGGGAGATGGTGCTGACGGGGGAAGGAGAGCCGGCGGTATGAGCAGGATATCAAGAGGATTGCGGCCCAGTTTCGCATTCACAGGTGAGTTCTAAACCCTAGGGTTTTAGGGGTTTTCAAATTGAAGCTCAGGCAGATGGTGCTGACGGGCAAGGAGAACCGGCGGTGTGAGCAGGACATTAAGAGGATCGCGGCTCAGTTCCGCATTCACAGATGGACAGGGTCTAGGGGTTTGGGGTCTAGGGGTTTGGGGGTCTAGGGGTTTGGGGGTCTAGGGGTTTGGGGGTCTAGGGGTTTGTTTGGGGGTTTTGGGGTGGTGAGGGAATCCAAGGTGAGGGAGATGGTGCTGACGGGCAAGGAGAACCGGCGGCACGAGCAGGATATCAAGAGGGTTGTGGCTCCATTCCGCATCCACTGGTGGTTTAGGATTCAAGGGGTACGGGTTTGGGATTTGAGGCTTGGGTTTCAAGTTAACCCCACATAAGCCCAGTTACCTCCACATCAGCACAGTAACCCCCACATAAGCACAGTCACCCTCTGCCTCACTACCTCCTCCCGTCCTCAAAAGCATAGGCAACACAGTCACTCTCTGGCTTATGTAGAAGACTCTTGTCCTCAGCAAGGACCCTCTGCCCCACTACCACCTCCCAATCTCCCTTCTCACTCCTCTTCTGCCACTCCCCTCCCCAGACACCCGCCCCTCTCAGGCATCTGTACAAGTCTCTTGTTCTTAGTAAGGAGCCTCTGCCACATCCTTGAGGTGCCTCAACAAAGTTCCCACTCTTTCTACCCAATCGCCCCTCCCGCATCCCCATCTCCCCCCCCCCCCACTTTACCCAGTTTATGTGCAACCAGTCCCTAGTGCCAAGCAAGGACGCTCTGCCCCACATTCCCCTCTCACTCACTATCCCATTTTCCCTTCAACCCAGCCCCTCCCAGTATCCCCCTGCCTTTTGGCTTCCCCCACTTCACCGTAGCGATGTGTACAACATTTATTTAGTGTTAAGCCATGTGTTCAGTATTTAGTGTTAGGACCCGATGATGCCCCTCCTCCAAACTTTCCGTCTTCATTCCTCTCCGCTCACTCCCTTTCCCACATCACCCTTCGGCCGCCTCCACTCCCCCCCTTCCATCAAGTCGCATGTACAATGAGTCTCTTCTCCCCCTCTCCCTTCCCCCCCCACTCCCCTCCCTCCCAAACACCGTCCCCTTTCAGTCGTATGTACAACAAGTCTCTTGTGCTCAGCAAGGACCCTCTGCCCCATTACCGTCCAGAGTTGGATTCCAAGCGCCCACAGAGACAGGTGAGTGCAATGTGGTGAAGTGCGGTGCTTGCGTGCCAATTTTCCCCGTGCTTTTTCTGCTTCCCTTCCTCTCTGCCTCTTCAACGAGCCACCATTTAACATACGCTGCCCACTCTTCCTCTATGCCTTGCATACGACCGCCGCCGCTCCCTACTCTGCAGCCGAGTTTTCCCCAGAATTGCCTCAAGCTATGGATCGGGTGGTGGTGGGTGTCAGGTCGAAGTGGGACAAAGCGCTTTCCCACACTCGGGCAAGCCTCCGCTCTTTGTTCTCTCCCCTTCCCCCCGCCCCCCTGCTCCCCCCCCTGCAGCTGAGCTTCCCCCTGAAGTGCTTCAGGCTATCGATCGGGTGGTGGTGGATGTGAGGGCAAAGCGGGAGAGGGAGGAGGAAAGGAGGAGGGAGGAGGAAAGGAGGCAGAGGAGGAAAGGAAGAGGGAGGAGAGGAATAAGGCGGCTGCTGCTGCCGGTGGTGGTGGTGGGAAGAGGGAGGTGGGCGGGAGAGGGCTGGCAGGGTTGCAGAGGGAGAGGGGTGAGGAGGGGAGGATGGAGAAGAGGAAGATTTGGAGGAGGATGACTTGGAGGAGGAAGAAAGGGTAGTGAGTAGTGGCGAGGGAAGGATGGAAGAGGACGAGGAGGAGAGGAGGAGACGACTGTGGAGGATAAACGAGAGCTTGAAACGAAGGCAACTGCACTGGCAGGTGTGTGGGGGAGGGGGGAAAGAGGGGGGGGGGGATGGGGTGGGGGGATGGGGTGGGGATGGGTGGGCATGTAGATAGCAGGGATTGTGGAGAGGAGGAGGAGGAGGAGGAGGAGGAGGAGGAGGAGGAGGAGGAGGAGGAGGAGGAGAGAATGAAAAAAGGGTTGAGCGCTTGCAGTTTTGGAGGATGAATGCGAGCTTGAGGCGAAGTGTGATAGCAATCTCGTCTTGAGACGTCTGAAAACGAAATTACTAACACACGGAGGGAGGAAAACGGTTTGAGATTGGAGAGCTTGCATTTGTGGAGGATAAATGAGAGCTTGAGACGAAGGCAGCAGCGCTGGCAGGAGCATGGGTGGGGGGAACGGTTGCGGGGGCTTAGTTGCTACAAACGCTCTGGGAGACAAGCGTTTGGCGTTCAAACGCTAGCGTTTGAACGCAAACGCCAAACGCACCCAAAAACGCAAACGCTCTCTGGGATTTTTTTCGGGCTGCCCCCCCAAAAAAAACACGAGATTGTCGTTGGAGAATAGCCTTAAGGATAGGTGATTTACATGACATATGAGGATGCTGGCTTAAATGTTAAGCACGGTTCTTTTTTATGAGACAAAATGCTTGCTGGTAGAACCCCCATGTTTCCCCCCTCCCCCACAGGAATCTTGAACCCCTGCCCGGGTAAAAATTTTACCCCTGCCCGGGCAAGCG
This sequence comes from Closterium sp. NIES-67, assembly GCA_027943415.1. NCBI lineage: Eukaryota > Viridiplantae > Streptophyta > Zygnematophyceae > Desmidiales > Closteriaceae > Closterium > Closterium sp. NIES-67. The sequence continues at coordinate 89,864 of BQMB01001220.1, read as the reverse complement.
TTTGCCTAGCGTTCACATACATGCTGCCGAGCGTTTAGCGTTCAAACGCTAGCGTTTAAACGCTAGCGTTCAAACGCCAAACGCGTTTGTAGCAACTAAGGCGGGGGGGACTGCTCATGTGGTTAGCAGGTATTGTGGAGAGGAGGAGGCGGAGAGGAGGAAGCGGTTGAGGCGAAGGCAGCAGCACTGGCAAGTGGGTGTCTGTGTGTGTGGGGGGGAGGGGAGGGGAGGGGTATGTGGGTGGCAGGGACTGCGGAGAGGGCGAGGATGAGGGTTAGGGATTGTGGAGGATAAATGAGGATCATGAGTGCAGTGGAAGAGTGAACCGCTTAGGGCAAATTCTTGCGCCGTGTCAAACCACTGCGTGTCGGAAGATCAACAGCTCGGGTCATCACACGTCAGCAGTTGTGTTGTGTGGATGTGCACATATCGCAGCTGTTAACTACCTTGTATCGAAGCGGCTGACACTGGTTAGGAATGTGAAAACACTTAGTAATGGAAACTCTGTGCTCGAGAAATGGTTTTCTTGAGAAACACATCCATCCAACCTCCCTTAATCCTTCTTGCTTGCAGGCATCACCAGCGGGGGCATCTATGCTGGCGTTGAGGCAGAGCCTTCTGGTCTGGAGATTGATGGAGTGGTACTTGCAGTCATGCATCATAATTACTCACATACAAACATCTATGCATGTGCTTTTCTTTGCTTTGCGAGTGTGCAGGCATCACCAGAGGGGGCATCTATGCTGGCGTTGAGGCAGAGCCTTCCTGCGTGGAAGGAGAGGGAGAGGCTGCTGCAGGCAGTTCAGAACAACCAGGTAATGTTGGGTTCAGGAATCAAGGGACTTCTGGAGGGTTTCAAAATCACAGGTTTTTTGGAGGGTTTATGCCACAGTATCTGCTGGAGGATGCTGTGCCCTGAGGGCACGGAGCCCAAGGCAGTGCTCCATTCCCACAACACATACATTGCCTTCCTCTCCCCTTGCTATGCTCCAGGTGGTGGTGGTATCTGGCGAGACGGGGTGCGGCAAGACCACTCAGCTGCTGCAGGATCTGCTGGAGGAAGCAATATCGTCAGGGCAGGAAGCACAGAGCTCCATTCCGAATGCTCCTCTCTCTTTTTATAACGCTCTCCTTCCCTCTGCAGGTGGTGGTTGTGTCGGGTGAGACGGGGTGTGGCAAGACCACGCAGCTGCCGCAGTATCTGCTGGAGGAGGCGATATCGTCAGGGCAGGGAGCGCAGAGCTCCATCATTTGCACACAGCCACGGCGGATATCGGCTGTGGCAGTGGCAGAGAGGGTGGCTGCTGAACGAGGAGAGAGCATTGGGCAGTCGGTGAGTGCCTTTTATAGGCTTGGCTTTGGCTACACAATTACTTGCTGAGTGTGGAAAGAGTGTTGGGCAGTTGGTGATTGTTGTTGGGCAGTCGGTGTGTTCCGTTTTAGCCAACTTGTATTCAGCGCCAAGTCAACTATAGGTCAACGTGTTGCTGCAGTGACATGAGAGCATTCAGCGAGTGTTTCTTGAGTAATGTTTAGTCAACGTGTTGCTGAATGCATAGGGGTAAGGATCAGGGGTAACAGTTTTAGTTAAGCCTCTGTGAAGCTATGGCGGTCTCACCCCACTTGCCAGCTATCAAGAATTATTCAGTGCTATAATGTATTAACTCTCAAGTGATTTCCCCCATCCATTTTCTCTTACCCCCTCCATGTGTGCGATCAAGTTCTTGTTACCTCCTCTTCCCCCCCCCCCCACACTCCCACGCTCTCCCCATACGGGCTATCAAATCAAATACCTTGAGTGATTCCCTCAACCTGCTCCCGTTTCCACAAGGGGGGCTTATTACTCGTCGCTCACTCTCTCTTTCCCCTTCTCCTGTTCCACTCTTCCCGCCCTGCCCCCTCCTCCAGGTGGGGTATCAATCAAGTGCGCCTAGAGGCCCATAGGAGTGCTGAGACGACTGGCGTCTGAACCCGCCTTTCCCCATCCACTGCCCTCCGCCCCTCCCCTACACACACACACACACACACACACACACACACACACACACACAAACACACACACACACACACACACACACACACACACACAAACACACACACACACACACACACACACACACACACACACACACACACACACACACACACACACACACACACACCGATAGGTTGGGTATCAAGTGCGTTTAGAGGCACGCAGGAGTCGGGGCACCCATCTGCTGTTCTGCACCACAGGGGTGCTGCTGAGACGACTGGCGTCAGACCCCCTGCTTAACGGCGTGACCCACATTGTGGTGGACGAGATTCACGAGAGGGGCATGAACGAAGGTGATTCACGAGAGGGGCATGAATGAAGGTGATTCACGAGAGGGGCATGAACGAAGGTGATTCACGAGAGGGGCATGAACGAAGGTGATTTACGTGAGGGGCATGAACGAAGGTGATTCACGAGAGGGGCATGAACGAAGGTGATTCACGAGAGGGGCATGAACGAAGTTGATTCACGAGAGGGGCATGAACGAAGGTGATTCACGAGAGGGGCATGAACGAAGGTGATTCACGAGAGGGGCATGAATGAAGGTGATTCACGAGAGGGGCATGAATGAAGGTGATTCTACTAACCCCCTGTCCCAATATCCCTACATGCTTCTGAGTTGTCTCTTCTCATCTTCCCTCCCCCCCCACCCCCCTTCCTTCTCCGAACAACTTCCCTTCCATTGTTCTGAGTGACTCAGAACAAAGCTGAAACACTTTGTTCCTCTCACGATCCCCTGCCACCTGGAAGACAAAGCTGGTGCTCCTTTTTATCGCCTCAAATTTTCCCGCTATCTGAGATTTGAGGTCTATTATTAGGTGCCTGATCGTCCTGAGACCAATGCATCTCGTCGCCCGGATCCGAAGCTCTTGCTCTTGAGTGCTCCTGCTCTCTGCTTCTGTTCTGTAGTCTCCTCATGTGTCCCATTTTCCCATCCTTTCTCTTCCGCCCCATCTCCCCCCCACACCCCCAAAATAAGACTTTCTCCTGATCGTCCTGAGAGACCTGCTTCCCCGCCGCCCGGACCTGAAGCTCGTGCTCATGAGCGCCACGCTCAATGCAGACCTGTTCTCCCAGTACTACAGCGGCGCCCCCACACTGCACATCCCGGTGCGTGGTTGTGGTGTTGTTGCTGGTGGATTTGGGGTGTGGGCTAGGGTTGACCCCACCACACCGCATTCAACTCTCAGTGCTCATGAGCGGCCTGCTCAATGCAGATCTGTTCTCCCAATACTACAGTGGCGCTCCCACGCTGCACATTCCCATAAGTAGTGTTGCTGCAGAGGCGCCCATCCGCTCTCCGCACGTTCACATTCACTTCACACGTCAGGGCGGGGCGCCCATCCGCTCTCCGCACGTTCACATTCACTTCACACGTCGGGGCGGGGCGCCCATCCGCTCTCTCAGAGGGTTTCCAAAGCAGCACAGGTGGGGCGTCACTTCAATGACGTTCAAAGCGGGTTACTACCACTGTACATGCTGCCGTGCCGATTTCCGGGATGTCCAAAGTAGGGCCCCGGAAACCCGTAGTCGAGAGCGACGCCACACAGGGATTTTTTCAACAACCTAGCCGGCAGTTTAAAGATTATCCCACAAAACTCGAACGGCCCCCACCAACCCACTTGCCGCTGGCCAAGAAAGCAGTTTACCACTGCCACCACTGCCACCACTGCCACCACTGCCACCACTGTCATTCGCAAAATTTGGCCACCAGTGTTCACGCGTCATGCCAGATTCGGTTCGGCACATTCGCTTTTTGGTGTCGTGGTAACATTCGATTGCTTGTGTGGTTTCCGGTTTTTCCGGTTTTCGAGTAGGTGTTGGTAGGGTTTCGAGTTTAAGATTTCGTTTCCAGGCAAAGCTTATATGCTTCTCTCAGCGCTCATGGCCTGCGAGGTGATTGCTCGACGTCGACGCTGTGCTGATCTCCCAATCCTACAGCACCGCTCCCATGCTGCTGCACATCCCCGTCCGTGCATGTCTCCCAGCGGCGGCGCTCTCATGCTCCGCTGACCACAGTGGCAGTGGCGCTCTGGTACTCTCAGCACAATGGTGACTTTTGAGTCGACTCAAAAGTCATCTCAGCTCAATGGTGTTGGGATTCTGGCACCCTTCTCACCTCTTCCTGTCTCTTCCCTTCTTACTTGCCTTGCTTTCCCCCCTTTGAGATCACTCCAGGATTCACCTTCCCATGAGCTCCTACTTCCTTGAAGGCTAATCAACTCAAACCCCGCCCCACCTTATCCCCAACCCCTTTCTTCTCCCTCTCCTATAACCTCTCTCAGGGATTCACCTATCCTGTCCGCTCGTACTTTCTTGAAGACGTGTTAGAGCTCACCGGCCACGAGGTCACTCTGCACAACCAGGTGAGCCCCTGCTCCCCCTCCCCTCCCCCCCCCCCCTCCCCCCTCCTCTCCTCCCCTCCCATAGCCACCCATCCCCACTTCCCCCCATCCCCACCTCCTCCCCCCTCTTTCCCCCACTCCTCCCCCCTCTGGCGTATTTGGAGACCCCTCAGAACCTCTCTGTATTAATGTGACTGCACCACCCTATGACCAACCAAAGACATGCGTTGACTACGCGTTCCCGCTGCTCTTCCCATACCCCACCAGGTGGACGACTATGGCAGCGAGCAGCAGTGGCGGAGGAGGCATCATTATCACAGTGTTACTGGTTACCACATTCACACATCTCACCATATCCCATCCCACACCCCACCAGGTGGACGGACGACTATGGCAGCGAGCAGCAGTGGAGGAGGAGGCGGCAGATGGGTCTCAAGGAGAAGAGGAGTGATAGAGGACATGCCCCACCCTCTTCCGTTGCATGCCCCACCCTCTTCCGTTGCATGCCCCACCCTCTTCCGTTGCATGCCCCACCCTCTTCCGTTGCATGCCCTCTCTGCCATCCCATCCCATCCCATCCCATCCCATCCCATCCCATCCCATCCCATCCCATCCCATGCCATCCCATCCCATCCCATCCCATCCCATCCCATCCCACCCCACACCCCACCAGGTGGACGACTATGGCAGCGAGCAGCAGTGGCGGAGGAGGCGACAGATGGCCCTCATGGAGAAGAGGAGAAGGAGCCTGGAACCTTCCTTCGTCCAGGTGAGAGCCTGGAACCTTCCTTCGTCCAGGTGAGAGCCTGGAACCTTCCTTCGTCCAGGTGACTCTACTGAGCCCATGAGACCTGAGGTGGTTAGCCTTTCAACATGTGAGAGTGTGCTTTTGAGTCAGCTCAATACCTCTACGCACCACTCACTCGGCAAATGACCCATCCAACATGGAACTGTGCTTTTGGTAGAAACTGTGGGTGGGACTTTCGGGGTTTTTTTTTCCCCTTCCTCCGATCTGATTCTCTCCCTGAGAAAAGGGATGGGCCGCCCACGGGCCAGCCCGGAGTGGCCCGTCATGCACCCGACTTGGGCTGGCTGGCCTGAAAAGTTGGCCGGTGTTGGCCCGGCCGGTCAAGCCGGGCCAGCCCTGGGCTATCCCTTGCTCCTGTCTGGTACCCCTCATTGTCCTCGCGTTCTCCCCCCTTCGCTCCCTCTGCTCTGCTTGCTTTCCCCCATCTCTCTCTAGCCACCCTTCCCAGGAGGACGCTCTCACCAAGCACTCTTTTGCCTCCCTCTCCCCCTTTGCGCAGTGATCCATGGAGCGGTGGACCGGCGAGGGCGTGGGGTCGTCCCTCATCGAAGCTGCTCTGGAGCATTCTGATGTTGCCCCTGCAATGTTGCCCCTGCCCCCCCCCCCCCCCCCCACCCTCCACTCCAACCCCCCCTTATCCCAACTCCAGGAGGCACTCTCCCAGCACTCCTTTGCCTCCCACTCGCCCTTCGTGCAACGATCCATGGAGCGCTGGACTGGGGAAGGCGTAGGGTTCTCCCTCATTGAAGCTGCTCTGGAGTTTGCTAATATCGTTCCGTGCCCGCATGCCGAGGCTGCTGGCACAGGTGCTCATTTTTCCCTTTCTTCCCACCCCTCCTCCCTCCCCCCTTCACATGCCCGCCCAACTCCAGGAGGCACTCTCTAGCCACTCCTTCGCCTCCCACTCGCCCTTCGTGCAACGATCCATGGAGCGGTGGACCGGCGAGGGCGTGGGGTTCTCGCTCATTGAAGCAGCCCTGGAGTTCGCAGTGAAGTGCGGGCCGAGGCTGCTGGCTCAAATGCTAATCCTGTTCTCCCCACTCCTCCCCCCTACCCCTCCCCCCCTCCCTTCCCCCCCCCCACGTGCTTTCACATGCCTGCCGAACCCCAGGAAGCTCTTGCCGACCACTCCTTCACCTCCCACTCGCCCTTTGTGCAACGATCCATGGAGCGGTGGACCGGCGAAGGAGTGGGGTTCTCCCTCATCGAAGCTGCTCTGGAGTTTGCTGTGAAGCGCGGGCCGAGGCTGCTGGCTCAGATGCAGAGGGAGGGGGGGAGAGAGGGGCGGGGGGAGGGGCGGAGGGAGCGAGAGTGGACACAAGAGGGGGAGGAGAGGGAAGGTCATTCCAGACGCATGGTGGTGAGAGGAGAGCAGGCGGCAGGCAGAGACCCCATGGGGGGTTCAGGGGTGGGAGTGACAGGACGTGTAGGGAGCAAGGGTGCGGGAGCAGAGGAGGAGACGGGGGCTATAGGGAGCAAGGATGCAGGGGCGGTGCTGGTGTTCATGACAGGATGGGACGACATCATTGCCATGAGGGACCGGCTGAGGGAGCACCCGGTGCTGGGGGACGAGAGGAAGGTGCTGCTGCTGACGTGCCATGGCAGCATGCCCATCGAGGAACAGGTGGGTGCGAGATAAGCATGTTGGGATTATGAGTAGGTCGGAAAGGAAGATGCACTGTGAGGGAAAGACCGAGGGAGAACCCGCTGCTGGGGGATGAGAGGCGGGTGCTGCTGCTGACATGCCATGGCAGCATGCCCATTGAAGAGCAGGTGGGGATGAGAGTGGGGTTGTTGGAATGAAGGATGGAGTCTAGTGGCAATAGGAGGCGGATATAGCTCAAGTTGTAGACACACCAGAAGCAGTCACCAAGGTGATTCTTGCATTGCAACCAACATGGCCAAAACCTCCATTAGCGCTTTTGAGGCATCTCAAAAGCAACCCCCCACACCAAGCAGAAGCTCATATTCAAGCCGTCTCCAGAAGGAGTGACCAAGGTCATCCTCTTCCTCGCCACGAACATGGCCGAGAGCATCGACGACGCACACCATCACCATCAACAACGCCGTGCTAGTCCCAACCCGTACTCCTTCCCCACGCCCCACTTCCCACTTAACTCCTTCCGTCCCTCCAAGCAGAAGCTGATATTCAACTCCCCACCAGAGGAAGTCACCAAAGTAATCCTGGCCGCCAACACGGTGGAAACCTCCATCACCATCAACCACATCACCATCAACCATTTTTGCATCTTTCCCCCAACTCCCCCACACCAAGCAGAAGCCCATCTTCAACCCGCCACCCGAGACCTCCATCACCAAAGGTCATCCTGGCCACCAACATGGCCGAGACCTCCATCACCAAAGTAGTAGTTTTTATATCCATCCAAACTCCTCTCACCCCATGCAGAAGCTCATCTTCAGCCCCCCTCCAGAAGGCAACACCAAAGTGATCCTCGCGACCAACATGCCTGAACCCTCCACCACCATCTGACTGGTTCTCACGTCTTCCCCCACTCCTCTCACCCCAAGCAGAAGCTCATCTTCAACCCTCCCCCCGAAGGCATCACCAAAGTGATCCTCGCGACCAACATGGCCGAGACCTCCATCACCATCAACGACGTCGCACTGGTCATCGACACCGGAAAGGCCAAGGAAACTTCCTACGACGCAGTCAACAACGTACCCTGCCTCCTGCCCCAGTGGGTCTCCAAGGCCTCGGTGAAGCAGAGGAGGGGCAGGGCGGGGCGGGTGCGGCCAGGCGTGTGTTTCCATCTCTACCCGCGGCCGCTGTTCGCCGCGCTGCCAGACTACGGCCAGCCAGAGCTACTGCGAGCGCCGCTGCACTCGCTGTGCTTGCAGATCAAGACGCTCGGGCTGGGCAATATTGGGGAGTTTCTTGGAAAGGCCATGCAACCTCCTGAACCTCTTGCAGTGAGTTGGGGGTCCCTGGGTTATACAGTATACTACCCGCCGCTGCACTCGCTGTGCCTGCAGATCAAGACGCTTGGGCTGGGCAATATTGGAGAGGTCCTGGGGAAGGCCATCCAACCCCCGGAGCCACTAGCGGTCTGTGAGTACTAGTACTGTGCCACTCGTGAAATCCCAGCTTTGTTTACTGATGGGTCGACCCAAAAAGGTGCAAGAGAGGGCGGGGCAGGTGCCGCCAGGCGTGTGTTTCCACCTGTACCCACAGCCGCTGTTCGCCGCGCTGCCGGACTACGGCCAGCCGGAGCTGCTGCGGGTGCCGCTGCACTCGCTGTGCTTGTGGATCAAGACACTCGGGCTGGGCAATATTGGGGAGTTTCTTGGAAAGGCCATGCAACCGCCTGAACCTCTTGCTGTAAGTCAGGGGTCCCTGGGTTATACTGTATACTACCCGTCGCAGCACTCGCTGTGCCTCCAGATCAAGACGCTTGGGCTGGGCAATATTGGAGAGTTCCTTGGAAAGGCCATGCAACCTCCTGAACCTCTTGCAGTGAGTGACAGGCTGCTGAAATTCCTGTTCTGTTGACTTATGAGTTGGCCCATACCAAAAGATGCGAAAGAGGGCGAAGATGGTGCGGCCAGGGGTGTGTTTGGCCGGTGCTAGCTGTGAGTAACAGGCTGTTTTATTTTTGTTTGGCACTCTGACAATGCATTTCAGATGCTCCCGCATGTGTGCGTGCAGGTGGACAATGCGATAGAGCTGTTGGAGGACGTGGGGGCGCTGGACAAGGACGAGAACCTCACTTACATGTCTATCTGCATGTATGTGTGTATGTATGTATGTATTGCATGTATGTGTGTTCTGCATGTATTGCATGTATGTATGTGTGTTCTGTATGTATTGCATGTATGTGTGTTCTGTATGTATTGCATGTATGTGTGTTCTGTATGTATTGCATGTATGTGTGTTCTGTATGTATTGCATGTATGTGTGTTCTGTATGTATTGCATGTATATGTGTTCTGTATGTATTGCATGTATGTGTGTTCTGTATGTATTGCATGTATGTGTGTTCTGTATGTATTGCATGTATGTGTGTTCTGCATGTATTGCATGTATGTGTGTTCTGCATGTATTGCATGTATGTGTGTTCTGTATGTATTGCATGTATGTGTGTTCTGTATGCACGGATGTCCTCCTGATCTATGTGTGCAGGTGGACAATGCGATAGAGCTGTTGGAGGACGTGGGGGCGCTGGACAAGGACGAGAACCTCACACCACTTGGTACGCTGCTCGTGGTATCACGCACACCCGTTTGGCACATCCATGCATACTGCACTTGTTGGCATGCATGCATCACCACCGGGTATGCTCTCCTCGCTTCCACAACCAAGAGTGACAACTAGTTCAACTGTGCGCACTTTCTTTCCACTACTAACATTGCATTCTGTCACTCGCCATTCCTCCCAACTTCTGCTCATTGTGTGCCTTTTGCTGTCTCTCCCCATCTCCTCGCGCTCTCATCTCTTTCCTCACCCCTCTGTCAGGCCGCCACCTCACAGCGCTACCCCTTGAGCCCCGAGTGGGTAAGATGCTGGTGATGGCAGCGCTGCTGTCGTGCGTCAACCCTCTCCTCACTGTGGCCGCTACCCTTAGTGAACGAGAGCCCTGGGTGCGACCAGCGGATAAGAGAGAGGTGAGCAGCGAGGGGGAGTAAAGAGGGGCACGAGGGGCATGAGGGGCATGAGGGGCATGATGGGCATGATGAGGGGCATGAGGGGAATGAGGGCTAAATATGGGGGTGATGCCTGTCCTGCTGTCATGCGTCAACCCTCTGCTCACTGTAGCAGCTGCCCTCAGTGAACAAGAGCCGTGGGTTCGACCGGCTGACAAGAGAGAGATGCGACGGGATATGAGGGGGATGTGAGGGGGATGTGAGATGTGAGGGGGATGTGAGGGGGATGTGAGGGGGTGATGGCAGCGCTGCTGTCTGTCGTGCACGAATCCTCTGCTCACAGTGGCTGCTACTCTCTTAGTCAAAGATTCTACGCACCCTTTCCTTCCTTAATGCCAGTTCCTCTCTTGATCCCTCTCACCAGGTGGCTGATTCGGCACGCCTTGGTTTCGCAGGGGACGACTGCAGCGACCATTTTGCGGCAGTGAGGACGTTTGAGGGTTAGATGGCTGCTCTGGGGTCATCCATCCCTTTCCTTCCCCTTCTCCATCTCCCCCAACAAATACCCCAAAACCCCCCGCCCCCCCCGCCCCTCCCCTCTCCCGCTTATCCCTCCTGTCAGGTGGCCGATTCGGTGCGCCTTCGCTTTGCAGGGGACGACTGCAGCGACCATTTCGCAGCAGTGAGGGCGTTCGAGGGGTGGGTGGCGGCCCTGGGGTCAGGGGACAGCCCACGCGACGGATACAATGCCGCACGCGCGTACTGCTACGACCACTTCTTATCGCACCCCACCATGCAGGTATGAATTTATGCTTAGTGCCTTAGAAAGTAGAGGGCGTTTGAGGGCTGGGTTGCGGCCCTGGGGTCAGGGAACAGCCCGCACGACGGATACAATGCCGCACGCGCGTACTGCTACGACCACTTCTTATCGCACCCCACCATGCAGGTATGAATTTATGCTTAGTGCCTTAGAAAGTAGAGGGCGTTGGAGGGCTGGGTTGCGGCCCTGGGGTCAGGGAACAGCCTGCACGACGGATACAATGCCGCACGCGCGTACTGCTACGACCACTTCTTATCGCACCCCACCATGCAGGCACGCCCTTCAAACCTTGTTTTGCCGCTACTATCTCATCTTATGCCTGCTGCTAGTACTTCTTCTCTCCAAAGTGCATTCTGTGCCTTTGACTAATACATCCTGCCGTGCTTGTTGGCCTTTGAATTGTTCTGTCCCTTCAATTTTCTGGTGCATGCAAAACTCAAACGTTGCCACATAGGATATCCCCCGATTGACTTGGCGAATATATTCAAGTTTTCCAAACCTGCCGTGTCAAACCACCAGGCAATAGCAGGGCTGAGGCGGCAGCTGCTGGGGACACTTGGCGAGCTGGGATTGGTCAATGTGCTCGAGGGCATGGGCGAGGCCAACATGCGGAGCAACGAACCCGAGCTCGTTCGAGCCGCGCTGCTGGCCGGGCTGTTTCCGGGGGTGGCGTCTGCAGTGGTGCGTGTATTGGTTTCAGTATGTGCGGATATGTATGATGGTTAATTGTGTCTGCGTGTGTGTGTGGTGGATTTGTATGATGGTTAATTGTGTCTGCGTGTGTGTGTGGTGGATATGTATGATGGCTCATGTGGTTGGTAGAGGGGCATGGGCGAGGCCAACAGGTGCAGCAATGACCCTGAGTTTGGTTCGGGCTGCGCTGCTGGCAGGGCTGGTTCCAGGGGTGGCGTCTGCTGTGGTAAGCGTGTGTTGGTATGCTGTGTGTTTGTGTGCATGTGTGTGTGTGTGTGCTTATGTGTGTGTGTGTGCATGTGTGTCTGTGCATGTGTGTGTGTGTGTGCATGTGTGTGTGTGTGCATGTGTGTGGTTGCCTGTGCTTGTAAGCTCTGCTGCTGGCGGGGCTGTTTCCCAGTGTGGCGTCTGCAGTGGTGAGTTTGAGAGTGCGGGTCTAGAGTATGTATGTCTGTGTGTTCATCCGCTGGTCACTCTGCATTCCGAAGGAGCGGGCACATGCAACCCCCCATGCACATGCAACCCCCCACTGCACATACAACCCCCCATGCACATGCACGCCGCATGCACATGCACCCCCTATGCGCACGAAGCACAGCGTATAAGATGGAGAAGGATGGAGAAGTGAGCATACGCCCCCATACCTCATCCCCCAACGTGCCTTCATATCTCCCTTACATGCTCCCCCCTATGCTTTCATCCATGACCCCCTCACATGCACATGCACATGCAACCCCAATACTGGTGCTCGTATGCAGAAGCGAGCGCGGAGCACTGCATACAAGACGGAGGAAGATGGAGAAGTGAACATTCATCAGGTGCGTTCTGAGAAGTGTCAAATATGTATGCTCAGTTCTCAAATCCATGGGGAAGGGGCGCTGGTGGGGGGAAGAGTTGGGTAAAGTGGGAGGAGGTGGGGGAGGGGGTGTGGTAATGTAAGCGCAACATGCATGGCTGAGGAGAGGAGGATGCATGCTTGAATGTGAGCTGTTCGGTGCCAGCCTCTTTCCTTATTTCAAGTTCCCCCAAATGCTTGTCCTGCCCGTTCCCTCCCCTTCTCCCCCGCTTCGTCTCTCCCTCTGTTCTCTACTGCAGTCGTCTGTCAATGCTGGTCTCACTCGCTTCCCCTACCCGTGGCTGGTTTTCAACGAGAAGGTACTGTGGGATGGCGTGTGATGGGGTGTGATGGGGTGCCATGCGGTGTGATGGGGTGCCATGGGGTGTAATGGGGTGCCATGGGGTGTGCTAGGGTGCCATGGGGTGTTATCCCATGCCATGGGGTGTGATGTGAAGCCAGCAGGTGTTATGTGGGCATCATGATACCATGCTATGGGGGCATGACGGGATGGATGGTAGCGTCAATCCCATCAAGGGGCGGTTGTTCTTCGCATGATGGCATGCATGTAAGAATCAGAATGAGAGGCTTAGGGAAACCAAGAACCAGAATGAGGGGCTTAGGGAAACCAAGAACCAGAACTGCCTGTTGGATTGCCCCTCATGCGCCACATGGCTTGTTTTCATGTGTGACTTATGCTGTGCCCCTCAACGACTGGACCATGGGTTTTCTGCCTGTACCCCTGAAGTTTTCACCCTTGAACCCCATACTTTCACTTGGGCGACCTGACCCCCCAACCTAGCCCCCTCATTCGAAACCCTGAACCCCCCATCCCAACCTGCCACAGATCAAGACCACCTCTGTGTTCATTCGAGACTCCACTGGTGTATCCGATGCGGCTCTGCTGCTCTTTGGCTGTCCTCTCACTCCACACTTGAGGAGATTAACCTGCAAGCCCTTTACCCTGAACCCCCCACCCAACCCTTGGCAGATCAAGACCACCTCTGTGTTCATCCGGGATTCCACGGGAGTATCCGACGCGGCTCTGCTGCTCTTTGGCGGGCCTCTCACCCCCACCACCGACCCCGGCTACCTCCACATGATGGACGGCTACTTTGAGTTCTTCATGCCGCCCGCCGCCGCCCGTTCGGTTTTGGGGCTACGATCCGAGCTCGACTCGCTTATACAGCGCAAGGTGAGGGAGGGATGCTTTAGAGTCGACCCGGGCAACTTGCACATGTGGGATGGCTACTTTGAGTTCTTCATGCCGCCCGCCACCGCCCACTCTGTGCTGGGGCTACGATCCGAGCTCGACTCACTCATACAACGCAAGGTACGCAGTACACGTTACTGCTGCTGCAGTGTCCTGGGTGGTGGTGCTTTGGATTCGACTCGAAAGCTCACTGATAGAGCGCAAGGTACGTGATACATGTGACGGCTGCAGTGTCCTGGGTGGGGGAGTGATTTTGAGTCAATTCAAAGCTCACTGATAGAGCGCAAGGTATGTGATTGTTGCGGTGTCATGGGTGGGGGTTGCTGCAACCCCTCACAACCGGGGCTATCTGCGCTTGTTGGTCTGCATCCTGGGGCTTCTGTATTCTACTTCGAGCTCTCCATGCCGCCTGCTGCTGCTGCCCTCTGCTGGGCCTGCAATCCGAGCAGGGTTCATCATACAGCGCAAGGTGAGGAAGGACTGGGCTATAGAAGGTCGGTCCAGCACGTGCTGGCAGCGGTTCATGCTCTTGTTGGACGGCTACTTCGGGTTCTTCATGCCGCCCGTGTTGGGGCTAAGATCTTAGTTAGACGCACTATTTCAACGCAAGGTAGGTGGCTGGTGTCACGGATCTCCTGCAGTGCGAGCAGCCACACGGCACCTTCACCGTTGGCCTTGTGGGAACAAATCCTTCAAGGCTATTTTCCCTCCACTTCTGCCCCCTCCTTCTGGCTGTTTCGTTGCAGCTGGAGAGCCCGCGCCTCCCCTTAACGCCGGAACATGAAGCCATTTTGGCTGCTGTCCCTGACTGTCTGCAGTGCGAGCAGCCACACGCCGCCTTCCCTGTTGGCCTCGTGCCAAAGTTCCCTCTTCGTTTTGCTCCCCGCCTCCCCTTTATGTCAACAGTACAATGCGGCTGGAGAACCCGCACTTCCCCTTGTCACCGGAAGACAAGGTCATTCTGGGGGCTCTCACTGACCCTCGGCAGTGCGAGCAGCCCCGCACCACCTTCACTGTAGGCATTGTACCAAGCGAGAGACTTTTGAGAATTCTCAAAAACCCCTTGCTACTTTCTCTACGTCTCGTCTCTCCCGCACTTTTTCACCATTCCCGCGCTTTTTTGCAGCTGGAGAGCCCTCGCCTTCCTTTAACACCAGAAGACGAGGCCGTTCTAGGAGCCGTCACGGACCTGCTGCAGTGCGAGCAGCCACGCGGCACCTTCACTGTTGGCCTTGTACCAAAGCTCGCCCCTCCAAAGCCCGAGAAACCCGTAAAGGCGAAAGCAGTGGACATGAAACTGGAGGCCGGGAAGGATGTGAAATCGTACGTTCACAACAACTGCAAGATCCACTTCTTGGGCCGGCCGCGGTATTTTATAGAGCAGGTGGGTACTAAGCAGGAGAATATATATCAGTGTACGATGCGGCTGGGGGGAGCAGCAGCGGGGATTGATTTTGTGGGCGAGCCGGCTTCGACTAAGAAGGTTGCGGAGTGGAATGCAGCTGTGGAGGGGTGGAAGTGGATTCTGGAGTACAAGAAGGTTGACAGGAAGGAGAAGCAGGCAAAGGAGGAGGTGAAGAAGTGTGGGAGGAAAGAGAGGAAGGAGAGGAGGAAGGCGAATCATAAGATGGAGGAGAGGTGGGAGTATTGGAGGAAGAAGTATGAGGAAGAGGAGGCGGCGAAATGGAGAGAGAAGGGAGGGAAAGAGAAGGAAGGGAGGGCTGATATGGATTCAGTGGTGGAGGAAGGGGAGGTGGTGGAAGAGGTGGGGAGAAGGTTGGAAGAGAAGGATGGTGGTGAGGGGAGGAAGCGGAGAAAGGGAAAGATGGCGGCAGGGAAGGATGCACAGGAGCTGCTGCCGTTGAGTCAGGCAAAGAAAGGGGCGGCAAGAGCAGCGTCGAAACGGAAAGGAAACGAGAGAGCGGAGGAAAGAGGTGATTGGCTTCATTCGGATGATAGTGATGGATCGAGGGTGGTGGGTGGTGGTGAGAGAGCAACGGAGGGCGCAGGAGAGGGGGTGGGGGATGGGGATGGTGTGGAGTGGGCTGACATGGCGGAGAGTGGAGAGGAGGAGGGGTGGAAGGAGAAGGGAAGAAGGAAGGGCAAGAGTAAGGGGAAGGGAAGGAGCAAGGTGGAGGTTTTGCTTCCCAGTGGTGACGACGAGGTTGAAGATAAAGGGAGGAAAAAGGGAGCTCGGAAGAGGAAACAAGTGTAACTTGGGCATGGCCCATGGGGTGTTTAGTGGTTGGGGGTCAATAGCACCTAATTGAGTATACGCCTCCACCATGAGAATTCAGCACAGCGCTTAGTACCAACTATATTTTGAGGGAGTTCGCTCTGCACTCGGCTTGAAACATACCATAAATATACACTAGAAACATTCGAGCCTTCAAGTCCGACTTCCACACTAGTAAAGATGCCAGACCCTTAATGGAAGGGAAGGGATGCCACTTATACACGTTGAGGATGTAATTAACCAATCTCGAATATTGCATTTTTAGTTGTTCTGTAACCCAGAGCACGTATCGCTGAGTTGAAAGAGAGAGGTTTGAGAGAGTCCTCAGCACACCTTGCGGGCTGCCCGGCCTGACTCGTTCAGTGGAGGGTGCTTGCCACGCTGACCACGCAAGCTGACTTTGCTTTTGCATCCATGTCAGCAGCACCCAGCTATGTCGGCTCAGCCACGTCGCCAGTCAAACCATTCACCCAGCCACTCCCCTGCCAGATCTTGCGCACCAGAGCTGTCCACGTCTCTCTTCGAAACTCGCGCATCAGAACCAGCCACGTGTAAGACTCTTTGAGCTGGTTCCCAAAAAGTTGAACGAGGTGTAGTGCGCTGCGCTGAATTTGATGTAGGGGAGGGGAGATGCCCCCCCAGCAACTCAGGGACGAGAACAGCTTGGCGCGCCTCGATTCGCATTTCATCACTGCATCTACAAATTCAGCAATCGGTGACTCAATAATCTGTAATCGCAGTCAGGCACTTACTCATTTCTTCCTACAGGCACTTCTGTAACCCTTGATCTTGTGCTCTCTCTGATCATTCTAGCAAACGTCATGGCTTCCGCCCTCGCAGCTCGTCAGGCGCTCTCCGCCCTCTCCTTCAGAACCGCCATCAGAGGCGCTCGTATCGCCACGCCCAGCCTCACCGCCGTAGCGCCAACCATTCCGCGCGGACTTGGCGTCTCCGCCCTCTTCAGCTCCCGTAAAGCCGCCGTCCCCGCTAAGAGCGTCCCCGCTACGAAGCCCCGCACAGAGGACGGCATCTTCGGCACCTCCGGCGGATTCGGATTCACGAAAGCCAACGAGCTCTTCGTGGGGCGCGTCGCCATGCTCGGCTTCGCGGCTTCCCTCCTTGGCGAGGCGATCACGGGAGCGGGAATCCTCTCGCAGCTCAACATCGAAACGGGGATCCCTATAACGGAGACGGAGCCGCTGCTGCTCTTCTTCATCGCATTCACCGTGCTCGGCGCGATCGGTGGGCTGGGCGACCGCGGACGATTCGTGGACGACGAGCCGGTCGGGCCGCCCGTGAAGCCCGGCAGTATCAAGGCAGCGCTCGGGCTCAGCGAGGACGGGCCTCTGTTCGGATTTACCAAGGCGAACGAGTTGTTTGTCGGGCGGTTGGCGCAATTAGGGTTTGCGGCGAGTTTGATTGGCGAGGTGATCACGGGGAAGGGGGCTCTGGCGCAATTGAATGTTGAAATTGGCGTTCCCGTTTGGGAGCTCGAGCCGCTGCTGCTCGCGAGCATCGCGTTCTTCTTCGTCGCTGCGATCAACCCGGGTACTGGGAAGTTCATTAACGATGAGGAGTGAGTAGGCTATGCAACAGTCTAGATGTACATATGGTTTGTGTACTAGCATTTATTCAACAAGTTAAGCTCGAATGGCATAAAATCGTCCTTTTTTCTGATCTCCTCTGGGTAGCCTATTGATTTCCCCTGACAGAGTTTTGTTTCCGCCCACACATGCGGGAGTTGGTTCGTGTCATCCCAAACGAACGTGAACGACATATTCACAACATGCAGTCACAACATCCATTACTGTCACACACTCATCACTCCCTCAACAATATCCACAGCTTCCTGATGTTGGTAGACAGTGTCCTCTCCAGCAACTTAGGGCGTATTCCTACGAAGTAGCATCAGCACTAACATGAATTTTTGTTGATGCTGGTGCCACTTCAGGAAATACAACGCCACCCACCAGCAAAGGGTCGACGCGAGATTTTTTTCGCGCATTTTGTTCCGATTACTCCACTCGATAGTCACCCTCTCGAGAATCAGTGCCTTGTGTTAGATGGCCTCCGTGTGGATGAAAAAGACCATCGACGGCTCGCATTTCGCATGCGCGACCAACATTCACTTGTTTCTCATCTGCAGGGTGCGCGTTTGAAGTACCATCAGCATCAGCAAAAGCCATTACAGTGCTGATGCAACTTCGTAGGAATACGCCCTCACTCTCTACCTCCCACATCCTTTCTCACGTAACAAGTACAATCTGCCATCCCCCATGCCCCATGCACGGTGGCATCTTAGGACGCGGAGCTTTTGGGAGAAAGAAAGAAAGCAAGAATTTAAAACCTCAGGTTCAGAATTAAAGATGGGTGGAAGGTTGTGTAGACGCAGTCAGAATGGTTCCACGCACCACAGCGTGGTATTCATGCTCGTTCAGGTGTCGAACCTCACCTAAAAGCACTGCGTCCTTACTGCCACATGCAGTCCTTCTGGCACACCACCTGACATCCGGTAGCCCTCTGGACATCTCCCTCAGAAGTTCTTCAGGACCCTCTTTGCCTCTCGCACACCCGATAAATACGCCCCGTGCACGGTGGCCTGGTACTGCCAGATGGTGTGCTCCCCAGCAAACAGCACCCGGCCCTCAGGCAGCCCCATGCGATCATAATCCGTGCAGTGGTCCCCGTTCCCCTGCACGCCAATCTTCGCATAACTATACGCGCCGCGCGCATACGGGTCGTCGCTCCACCGCTGCACCCATGTGGCTATCGCCTGCACCGGCTTCTTCCTATACTGGGAAAACATGCGCTGCATCTTCGCCTGGGCGTCTGCGATCACGGCTGCATCAGTCATCTGGGCCATTCGCTCCGCATACTCCCCCAGTGCCACCCCCTCCAGCGCCGTCTGCCCCCACGCCCGCTTCAGGTTCACCCAATCCACCCACCGCCCGCGATTCCCGGGCAGCTGCCCGTCCTCGATGAAATATTCGTCCACGTTGACTGGCCAGAAGGTCTCGTTGAAGAAAAAAAAGATTTTGTTGATCGAGCCCACGCCGAGGCGGGCCATGGCGCCCGTTTTCCGGGCAGAAAGGGCCGGCTGGAAAGCGATGGTGTTGGCTTTAAGCACGCCGAGGGGGATGGTGACTATAACGACGTCGGCTGTGAGGGTGGTGGTGGCGCCATTGGCGGTGTTCTTGCCGGTGATCGTGACTTTGGGTGCTGCACCTGAGGTCTGGGAGATGCCGGTCACTTCAAAGTTGAGAATCAGCTTGGCGCCTGCTGCTTGTGCTTCCTGTGGTGTAGGTGAGTGGGAGGGAGGGGGGGAGTGAGAGTGAGGAAAAAAGGCCCTTGCCTGTGAGAAATCTTGACCTTGGGTGCTGCGCCGGACATCTGAGAAATGCCGGTCACCTCAAAGTTGAGAGTGAGCTTGGCTCCTGCTGCTTGTGCTTCCTGCGGTGCATGTGGGTGGGAGGGAGGGGGGGAGTGAGAGTGAGGGGAATGTCCATGCCTGTGAGTGACCTTGACCGTGGGTGCTGCGCCGGAGGACTAAGAAATTCCGGTCACCTCGAAGTGAAGAGTGAACTTCGCACCTGCTGCTGGCACTTCCTGGGGTGTAGGTGGGGGGAGGGGAGCGAGAGTGAGATTCAGGGAGGGAGTGAAGAGAGTGTCCGTGCCTGTGATCCTGACTTGTGGGGCTGTCCCTGAGGTCTGAGAAGTGGCGGTCACTCTAAATTTGAGAGTGGGCTTCGCACCTGCTGCTTGTAAACCCTAAACTCTGTAAAATAAGTGTGTGGGAGGGGGAGGGAGTGAGATTGAAAGTGGAAGTAGGGCAGAGAGGCCAAATTCCTCAACATACACTGCTTCCTGTGGTGTGGGTGGGCAGTAGTGGGAGTGGGCAGGAGGACAGAGACGCCACACACCAACCTCGACACATGTTTGAGTGTTTCAGCTGTGTTGTCGTTGGAGGAAGCTCCAAACTAGCCACCCCTCTCCCTTCCTTCAACTGCATGCATGGGCTGCTTCTATATTCTTTCATAGCCGTTCGTGACCAGCAGACTGGTCTTACGGCTGCACTCACAACCTACCCCCAGCACAAGCCATTCGTTCCTCGCCTGGATGAGCTTTTTGGGTGTGTTGTTGCAGCCGTTGTTAACCGCCACGGAGGGCGCAGTGTGTGTGGTTAAAGAGAGCTTCACACCACATAAGCCCCTCACTGAGCTTCAAGGAGCCATCTCTCCTCCCTGACCCCCTCACCACCTCACCTGCATAAGCCTTTTGGGTATGTTGTCGTAGCCGTTGGTAACCACCATGGTGGGCGGGTTGTTGCTGTGCATGTGGTTAAACAAAGCTTCACACAAGCCATCTCTCCCCCTTCCTGCCCCATTCCCCACCTCACCTGCATGAGCTTCTTGGATATATTGTCGTAACCGTTGGTAACCACCATCGTGATCGGCGAGCCTCACTCAACCCCTCACCTCCCCCCCCTTTCCCTCCTCGCGCCTGTCCCCCTCACCACCTCACCTGCATGAGCCCCTTGGGTATGTTGTCGTAGCCGTTGGTAACCACCATCGTGGGATCTTCAAAGGCGAGCGAGTCATAGTACCACGCAGAGAGGTGCGAGAGGGCCGTGCCGTAGTTGAACTCATAGTCCACCGCCAGGCGGGACTGCAGGGGGAGAGAAAATGCAGAGGAGAAAACACCGGGTGAATAGGTGGGTGGGACTGATGTTGTAGGACAAATCGTGCTCCTCCCACGCTGCCAAAGTTGAACACGTAGTCCACCGCCAGGCGGGACTGATTGGGGTCCAGGCGGGACTGATTGGGGTCCAGGCGGGACTGATTGGGGTCCAGGCGGGACTGATTGGGGTCCAGGCGGGACTGATTGGGGTCCAGGCGGGACTGATTGGGGTCCAGGCGGGACTGATTGGGGTCCAGGCGTGGGGATTAGGGTTCAAGGATAGGCGAAAAAATAGCTTCAGAGGTGGGAAGGGGCCGTGCCAAAGTTGAGCTCCTAGTCCACTGCCAGGCGGGACGGAACATGGGAAGGGATACGTGTGGATGGAAGGGATGCGGGTGGATGGAAGGGATTGCAGGGGTTTGGGGGAGACAGAGGGTGTGCAGTTGGCAGGCAGAAGGGGAGAGACTCAATCAAAGTACCACGCAGAGAGGTGCGCGAGGGTGGTGTGGTGTCAAAGTCGAACCCCCTCTCACTCGCACTCTCACTCTCACTCTTTCTCACTCTAACAGTCTCACTCCCCCTACCTGCACGTAAGGCTTCATAAACAGTTGTCGCCTCCAGGGGGTGCTGGTGAACGCCTGCTGCAGCGTCACGTCCTTGTCCTGCTTGTTGGCCCACGCCAAGCCTTGCCGTACCAGCGTCTGATACTGCCGCTCCGATGCCGCCCACCCTTTCTCCCCGTAAGGAATCCCATTCGCCGTGTACTGTATTTCCCGCCCGTTCTGCTGCCCAATTTTGAGCTTGAAGCGCCGGGCTAGGGCAGTAACCGGGTTACCTGCGACGTGTGGAAAGGGAAGGGCAAGCAAGTAAGCATAGGGAATGGGAAAGGAATAAGGGAGGCTCAGACACACGAGACGCAGGGAAGGGGAAGGGACGAAGAAATGCTCAGGGTTGGTGGAGTGGTACAGAAAACATGAAACTACTGCGTGCCCAACATGAAACTACTGCGTGCCCAACATGAAACTACTGCGTGCCCAACATGAAACGCTCAGGGTTTGCCAAACATAATAAAGCTGGACACAGGCAGATGGACCGTCAGCACAGTAACCATGTTTGGCAACACTGGTGACTAGAGCCAGCCGTGGAAACAGTAACTTGGTCAGTGAGTGGCAGCACACCAGGTTAGTTACCTGTGCCGCCTTCAAGCCCATCATCTAGTAACCTGGTAACCTGGTTGGCGAGATTGGTAACCAGGTCATTCGAGAGTGACTGCACACCAGGTTACCTGTCGCGTCTTTTAAGCCACTGAGCGCCCTTCCGCTAGTCATGGTTCCCTCTCTCAGGAGTGGTGGGACGGAACCGGCAGGGGCACCATTAGTAATGGTAACCTGGTCAGTGGGATTGGTAACCACCAGGTCGACTGAGGGTCCTGTTGCACCCTCAATCCACTGCGGGCCCATCTCGCCTTTCACTCAGGAATGTTGTAGGAGATTCGGCAGGGTGCAAAAACAAAGCTGAAAACCAGGGCAGATGCATTGGTATCCAGGTCAATTAAGAGTGGTAACTGGGTTACCTGTGGCGTCTTCGATCCACTGCGCGCCCATGTCGCCTCTCCGGGGGCCATGGAAGAGTTGGCAGGGGCACTAAAGTGGAGACAACCAGGGCAGGTAAATTGGTATCCAGGTCAATAGGTTGCCCTGGATACCAATTTACCAGGTTACCTGTGACGCCCTCGATCCACTGCGTGCCCATCTCGCCTCTCAGGGAAGCCGTGGGAGAGTCGACAGGGGGCGCTAACAATGCTGAAAACCAGGGAAGGTACATTGGTAACCAGGTAAAATGTGAGTGGAAACCGGGTTACCTGTAGCGCCCTCGATCCACTGCGCGCCCAGCTCCCCTCTGAAAAACGTTGTGGGAGAGCCAGCAGGGGCGGCCTCCGTTCGGCTCCACATGCGCCCGCCCACTCTGTTGCGCGCCTCCAGCACCGTCACCTGGTGGAGGGGAAGGGGGGGGGGGGGGGGGGGGCGGGGGGGGAAGGGGGAGTTGGAGGTGGTTACAAACATCGCACCGCCACTGTCACCTGGCAGGGGAAAAAAAAAAGGGGGGGGGGGGGGGGGGGGGGGGGTAGGACATGGTATGGTCATCTGCCTTGCATGCTCCCGCCCACTCCGCTGCGCGCTTCCACCACTGTCACCTTGGGGAGGGGGCGAGGGGGGGTGGGGGGGGGGGGGGGGGGAATAGTGTTGGGGGGAGTGGAGTGGGGGGGTTCGGCTTCGCATGCGCTCGCCCGCCCTGCAGCGCGCCTCCACCACCGCCACCTGGTGAAGAAGGGGGAGCGGGTGGGGGGTTGGCGGAGTGGGGGGGTCTCATCATTCCCGTAGTTTGGGGAAGGGTCAGGCTGGGACGGAAACGGACGAGCCGAAGACGACGAAAAAAACTGAAAATGCCCCGGAGAAACCTACCTCAAGCTGGAAACACCAAAACTACGAAAAAAATCGACAACAACCACACAAGAAAAAAAAAGAAAAAAATCTCCAGTGACCAAAAAACAAAAACAGAAGCAAAAAACTGCTTCAGAACGCGCAGTGCCTGTACGCTGATGCTTTCAGCGTCTGTACCTTGAAGCATTCGCCGTTGGTGGTGGCGATGCGGTGAGCGGCCGACACGCCCGACATACCAGCGCCCACAATCACCACCTGCCGCACGCTCGAGCACGCCGCGTCTGCCCCCACGGCCAGCCACGCCAGGACGAGGAGGAGAAGCGGCGCGGCGAGGAAGGAGGAAGAGGCGGAGGAGGATGACGAGGAGGAGAAACCCTGCTTGCTCTGGCGGAAGGCACGACAGGCGCCAGGGCTAGTAGTACTGGTAGTAGCAGGCGCCGAGCCTGCGAACTGCGACGGTGCGTCGCGAACCCGCGGCGGCGGCATTGCGACGATGGTCCGACGACGTGGAAACGGACGACCTGCTTACTAGGTAACGGCGGAATTGAGCGACAATGGCCGACAGTGGGCTAGTAACAATGCACGCAATAGAGGAAGGCGTCCAGGGCTAGCACGACGACGACGACGTCACGTCGCTGATACGGTTTTTGGAAAGCCTAGTACTACGCTGTATCAGTCGCCTTGTGAAGTGGTGTTCTTAGCTCGAGCGAAGAAGCGAGAGCGAAGTGGACCTCTATCTCCATTTCGTGACCATCGAGGTGGCTTTTGAGTCGACTCAAAAGTCACCATCCCTGTCTCCGCACCGCAAGCAGCCGAAAGCGGCTGTGTGGCTGTGTGGCGTGGCGCCGCGGGATGAAGGACCAACCATGGGGAATGTCGATGGCCTGAGGCATGTTCGGATGGCTCAGTTATGATCTTCTATGGATTTCTCCAGGCGCCCACACCCTCAATCAGATTTTGGAAAATTCATGGGCGGCCTGGCCACACTCCCCGCTCGGCTCATCCTGTCTGCGTGGTACTGTACAGTGAGTACCCGTTACAATCGCCAGCCACTCATCGAGCACGTAATGCGCGTCTCCTCCACCCAGCACTCCCCCGACCAGCAGACAGACCGGGTCGGTGGTGCAATCGTGCTGCGCTGGAGCAAGCAGAAAAGCATTTCGCCACGGGAGGGATTGGAATGGGGAAGTGTGGGTCTTGCGAATTGCGACGACAGGCGAAATTCGTCTAACGAACTCTGACGACCACCAAGCTCAAAACGAACGCTAGAAAATAGAAAACATCAACACCAGTACAGCAGTACTCCGTTTCATCGTAGTTGGGTGCATGAAACGTAGACACCAGTTATTGCATCCAGATATTGATACACTTCAATCTCATATTTTTTACCAGGTTCTCTATTAGCACTGTAGCCCACGGCTGCCATGCCACCTTCATCATTAGCCCATGGCAGAGTCTTTCAGGTGGGATGTATTCCCAAGTATTGGCTACACAAAGGCTTGTGACTGGTTGGAACAGGGCGACTCTCATTGGCTGCCTTCAGCCTCCTCCAGCTTCTGCACATGCGCCTTGAGGGTCAGGATCAAGTCACGAGCAGGCGCCTGCATTGGGTGGGGGGGGGGGGGGAGAGAGGGGGGGGGGTGTTGGGGGGTTAGGGGGAGGGAGAAGGTGGAGGAAAAGGTTCAATACGATGTGATACTGATAAGCATCAT
This sequence comes from Closterium sp. NIES-67, assembly GCA_027943415.1. Classification (NCBI taxonomy): domain Eukaryota; kingdom Viridiplantae; phylum Streptophyta; class Zygnematophyceae; order Desmidiales; family Closteriaceae; genus Closterium; species Closterium sp. NIES-67. The sequence continues at coordinate 65,448 of BQMB01001220.1, read as the reverse complement.
AACTTGTTGCTTGTCTGCACATAGGCCTTGTGGCCAGTTTTGAGACGTTTCAAAACGAGTATCAGGTTACAAGCAGGAAATGGAGGACAACATCTAAACATCTATGCGAATGAAGGGGACAAGACTGCTTGAATGTCGGCAAATGGGCCTAGTGGCGAGATACCAGGTCAGGAGCAGGGGGGGCAGCATACACCACCAAACATAAACCGCCCACATGCATATAAACACAGACACACAACAGCATCCACCTGGAGAGTTGAGAACCACGTCTCTGGCAACCAGCAGCTTGGACTACACCTTGGCCTGGCTAGGCAGCGCCTCACTCACACACAGCACTCGCACACCCACTCAGACACATGCACAGGCAGGCCCCAGATACACAGACACTCTAGCGTACCTGAAGAGTCGAAACCACGTCTCTGGCGGGCGACTGCATAACGCCCAGCAGCTTGGAGTACACCTCGGCCCGGCTAGGCAGCGTCTCGAGCGCGGCCATGTCCTTTGGGCCGTAGAACTTGCCCTCGAACACCGCGCCAGTGAAGTCGTTGTCCTCCAGCTTCAGCTCCTTCTGCATCTCCCTGGCGGGGGGAGGGGGGGCCGGAGGGGGGAGGGGGAGGGGAGGAGGTGTTTGGAAAACAGCAGAAAGGAAGGATTGGGGGGGAGTGGAAAAGTGGGGGAAAAAGTAGGATTGGGAAACAGTGAGGTGGAGGAAGTAAGGAAAGGGAAGACAGCTTCAGCTCCTTCTACAAGTCCCTGGGGTTGGAGGGGAGAATGAGGGAGGAGGTGGGGCACAGTGGAGTGGGAGGGGAGGGCGAAAGCAGACCAGGGAAGGGGAGGGTTAAGCCTGAGATCGTTGAGTATGAAGTCGTTAAGCCCCAGCTTCAGCTCCTTCTGCATGTCCCTGCGGCGGGGAGGGGAGGTTGGGAGACAGGAGGGAAGGGCCGCAATTCCAGCAAGGGGTTTTTTTGGGGGGGGGGTGTGACGTCATAAACATCTAGTTTCAGCTTCTGCATGCGAATGAGTATGTGATCACAGCGCACTTTTTAGGCGCCTTAAAAAAAAGCTCCCCATATGTGGGAGACAGGGGGAGAGGAGGGGCTTCCTGCAATTCTTGTTAGCGTGAAGTCGTTACTATCCAGCTTCAGCTGCTTCTGCAAGCAAATGAGCATGTGTCTTTCTTTTCTTTTACATTTTTGCTAGAATTATTGTATGGGACGGCATCGCCTGACTGTACGGATGGCCGGTAGCCTGAAGGGTTGGAGTGCGTGGGCTCCCTGAATGAATCGAAAAAGGGGCGGAGTTGGGCGGGCCCCTCGAATGCCTTAAGGGCTTGAGGGGAGGGGGGTGGTCTCTCGAATAACTGAAGGCTTGAGAGCAGGGTGGGGGTCTCGCGAATACTTGAAGGCTTTAGAGCAAGGGGGGGGGGGGCTCTCGAATACCTGAAGGCTTGAGAGCAGGGGGGGTTCTCTCGAATACCTGAAGAGAGACCCCCCCCCCCTGCTAAATAAGTACCTGAAGGGCTTGAGAGCAGGGGGGATCTCTTCACTACCTGCAGGGCTTGAGTGGGTGTGCTACCTGAAGGGCTTGAGCGCAGGGGGGATCTCCTCGGCGTGCACGAAGAGGAAGGCGTTCATCCCCGTCATGGCGGGCTTGAGCGCCGCGAACTCCGTGCCCTCCATCGCCTTCTCCAGTAGCGAGTTCTTCATCACCACTAGCGACGCGCTCTCGGGAAGCTTCCTGCGAAGGTCCGACATCTGCTTCACCTGTTGATGGGGGGCAGCAGCAGGGGGGAGCAGGCGGACGAAAAGAAATCTGGTTTCGTTTCACGGAGACATGGGGGAAAAACCTTGCTGTGGTTTGCCCCTACTATTTTGAGTCAGACTCAAAATACACCTGGTTTGCCCCTACTGTTTTGAGTCGACTCAAAATACACCTGGTTTGCCCCTACTATTTTGAGTCGACTCAAAATACACCTGGTTTGCCCCTACTAACGGAGACTGGGATAGCTCGAGCGTCGCGAACGGGCGAAATTGGCGTAGAACTCGATAGGACAAAACCCTATCCCAGGCATCTAAAACGCCGCATCGCCCAATGCCCGAGCCAGGCATCTAGAACGTGCGGGTGTCGCTTTCCATGACCGCCTGCTAGGTCGCCTCGCAGAGACAAGTCACGCTTATGCGACCTGTAACGGCTATCGATTCGCCTAGCAATCCTGCTTCTATGCTTCTACCTCTCGGCTCACTATCCGCTCCAACTCTTCTCCCCCCGGCTTTCCCCCAGCTTCCCCTCGACTTCCCCTCGACTCCCCCTCGACTTCCCCTCGACTCCCCCACGACTTCCCCTCGACTTCCCCACGACTTCCCCTCGGCTTTCCCCTCTGCTTCCCCGCATCTTCCTCCATCGGCTTCCCGTCCGCCCCCCTCCGATCTCCCTCGGCTCCTCTTCGGCTCCCCAGCGGCTCCCCTCCCGCCCCCCGTTAGCTCCCCCGGCCACTATCGTAATCGATTCCGTTATCATTCCGCTTACCGCCATCTACATTTCATTCCTAGGTTCCGGGCCCCCTCGGCTTCTCTCCCCGCTCCCCGTTCCGTTCCCCCCTCCGCTCTCCCTTCCGCTCCCCCATCCGCTCCTTATCGACTCCCCCTCCTCCCTCCCCCCTGCTTCCTTCACCTCTCTCCCCGCATGCATGCACGCGGCTGCTTTCGCGACCTAGGGAAACCATATCGAGCCGTCCTCGACTGATAAAACTCGCTAACATCCGCTTCGAAACAGTTTCCGACCTAATTGTAGTATCCGCCAAATCTTGAATCAGCAACAACACGCTTGCCCTGAACCCCGAACACCTGCGAAACAATGCCTCGGTCTCCCATCAACTGTTCCCGCTTGCGCCGCCATTGGTCCGCGATAATCGCATGTACCGTCGCTAGCGCTAATCGATTCGAGAAACGCTTTAGCCAACGGAAAGCCCTTGCGGAATTGCCCATCGTGAATCGCCTGTGGTTGACGCTGGCGACAGTTCTCGAGCAGCTTCGTATTCCAATCCAAGAACAATAACAACTTCCAGCGAAAATCATAGCGAATCTGGTTACCGTGAATCGCTTGTAGTTGATGCTGGCGACAAGGCTGCAGTTCTCGAGCTGCTGCCGGGCCTTCTCCACCGTCTGCTCCTTCTTCTTGCGCGAGATGGCCATCTCCACCTGCAATGAGCAGGTCAACGAGGACAAAGAGAAAAGGTCTGCTCCGTCTGCTTCAAAGAAAAAAAAACTGATTTGTCCACTCAACCGTCTGCTCCTTTTTCTTGCGAGAAATCGCAAGCCACAATGGGGGATAAATTTGGCATAAGTGTGACTTGAATGCACAACTACAGGCAAGCCTTCTCCACCGTCTGCTCCTCCTTGCGAAAAACCACCACCTCCACCTGCACGCTCAAGCAGATCCGTAAAATGAGGAGCTTTAGGCCAAGATGTCAGGATACAAAGTGATTCGAGGAGTGGAATATGACGCAAGGACCCCACGCCAGAGCTGGGAGGATTTGACTGGAGACGGGAGAGAATTCGGGTCCTTGTGCTGAGAGGTCCTACCGAAGGAACGGTGGCACACGATGGGTGGGGTGAGAAAAGATGACGGATGTATCAGACAGGAAGAAAAGAGCAATGCGCGTTGTCTTCATAACGGGTGAGTCATAAACACGTTCAAGGAGGTTGGTTCGGCAAGCCAAGTGAGACACGTCTCTCCTCCGCGAGTGAGGTGGCAGAGACAGCGCGTGACGAAGCCTACACGTTAACCTGCCAATCATGGAATGATGGCTAACGGAGAATGTAGGCATTGCTTACCTTGGGCATCCTAGAGCAGACGGCAGCATCTCTCCTGGCAGGAAGGCTCAAGGACGCCCGGCTTCCCCAGAAGTCGCTGCGACAACGAAGCAGAATACAGGCGGGGAACAATGCGATATCAGCCTGACGTGCTGTGCGACAGCAAGGTGACGATATAACTTTAGCAGGCAAGGACTAGGGTTATCTCAACTGTTGGGCTCTCTGAACGGTGGAGCAGGAAAGCCAACAAGAAAAAAACTAGCTAAGATCGGAGGACCGCTGAGGGACGTGCCTGGAAGACTTTTCCAACGACGCGTTAGGCGCCGAGGTGAGAGGGGTCAACGCGAGAGACTGTAGGGCAGCCATGGCGAACCCTAATCTGGGTTATGTCTGGAAGCGACTACGTAGTACTGCCCTAAAAGTGGTCCCTTGTGTGAGGCCCAGGAAAAATGGAGGGAGAGGTAGTCACAACTTAGTTCGTACCTCCGTTCCAGGGTGGTGTTGATGGAGCCAGAAAATCCCAAGGTAATGGAAGTGCATTGCGATCTTGGAAGAGTTATCGTACTGGACCCTACTGTATCGCACAGACCCCGAATTAACTATGCCAGACCGAGCTGCACCAAAGACTGATCACGAGGATGCCGAGGGGAACGCGTGGTAGGATGTGGTAACCAGTGACATACTATTGATGTTACTCGATGTGCGCTTGACAAAAGAAGGGCGTGATGACATGGCGGCGATGGCAAGTGATGGGGTGCGTGGTTGGTTGTGTTTGGTATCACTGCTGGCGCAGTGAGGACCCGCCACGATAGAATTTGTGTCGGTGTGGTCAGCCAGACTGGATAGGGAAAAACCCAGACCCTATTTTTGGGCTTCGCGTCTCACCTTCTGAATATTCTAGATTTATTGGAGGGAAAGCTAGTTCGCTTGGTTCCTTTTGCGTAACAGCTGGAAAGTGTATTCCATGTCGACTTGGCTGGTTGTCAGAGTTCGGTATGTCAGAAGGATTCGCGGGCTATTTCGTCCGTCGTCGCAATTCGCAGGAGCCCCCCTCCGCTGCCGTGGCGAAAGTGCTCCCTTGCCTGCGGTTCCAACCAACCACGCCACCGACACGGCCTAGAGACGCGCAAGGTGAGGGACGATTGTAACGGGTGCACCACTGTACAATGCTGTGTAGTGTACAGCTCATGCCGCGCTTTCAAGGCAAGCACGAAGTGCGGGTGCCAGACGAAAACGGAAGAAAACCCGATTGGCCTCTGCGACATCCCGGTGCCGTCAGCATTCCCGATGCCACTGGGCCACACAGGCACGCTGCCACTTCCGCTGCGCGCGGCGACAGGCAAGCATACAAAATGGAGGGGCACCACTACTCCACACGCAGAATAGTTCTCCTTCCTTCACTCAAGCTAGGGACTAAACTTCAAGCGACCGTTTGATCACGACTTGCTTTCAGAAACGTCGTTGTCACACCCGAACCGCCTCCTCGTGCTATTACCGACACCAGTATCACCCGTGAAGAGACGATTCCAGCTCCTTTGTAACGTCGACTCGCCGTCGCAATGTCCTCGCCACGGGTTCGCGAGCGTCGCAGCTTCAGCGTCGTGTCGCCGGTATCGTCGTTCGCATCCCCCCACTCCTTCCTCGCCGGACCGCTTCTCCTCCTCGTCCTGGCGTGGCTGGCCGTGGGGGCAGACGCGGCGTGCTCGAGCGTGCGGCAGGTGGTGATTGTGGGCGCTGGCATGTCGGGAGTGTCGGCCGCTCACCGCATCGCCACCACCAACGGCGAGTGCTTCAAGGTACAGACGCGGAGTGCGTAGAATGTGTGGCCTCTCCCGCGTGTTCCATCACGACGATAGATGCCCACTGGTCAACGCTCCTGCCCCTCCCTTCCCCCGCCCCTTGTTTTCCCCTACCCCCTCCCCTCCTCTAATCCCCCCCTCCCCCCTCTCCCCCTCCCAGAAGGCGGTGGTTGTTTTGCGCAGCAGGGTGGGCGGGGCCTTGTGGAGCCGAACGAAATGTCAGACTCCTCGCCAGTCCTCTCATTGCGTGCTCTCCCCCTCCTCCCTCCGGCCCCGCAGGTGACGGTGGTGGAGGCGCGCAACAGGGTGGGCGGGCGCATGTGGAGCCGAACGGAGGCCGCCCCTGCTGGCTCGCCCACTACGTTTTTCAGAGGGGAGATGGGCGCGCAGTGGATCGAGGGCGCTACAGGTAACTTGTCCTGGTTACCACTCTAAATTGGCCTGGATATTTGATGTCGCTACCCAGGTTACACTTCTATCAGTGGCCCTGGCTGCTCTCCCACGGCCTTCCTGAGAGGCGAGATGGGCACGCAGTGGATCAAGGGCACTACTGGTAACTTGGTTACCACTCTCAGTTGACCTGGTTACCAGACTGCTTGCCAGGGTTATCAGCACTGTTGGTGACCCTGTTGGCTCTCCAACAGCATTCTCTAAGGGAGTTGGGCGCGCGATGGATCGAGGGCGCTACAGGTAACCTGGATACCACTCTCACAGAGTTTGACTGGTGCCACCCACCCACTGACCTCACAGCCTTCGATTCCAGAATCCATTGACTTCCGAAATTCGCTGATCTTGCTGCCAACCTTCCAATTCTCCAGGCGCCTGAAAAAAAGTACCCAACCAATCTTCCAATGCGGTTACGATTCTCTGGAATTCCACTCCTAGAACCCGCCATTCCCAGCTTGCAGGTAACCTTGTTTACACGCTAGCCAGTCGGTTCAAGCTCAGCATGCTCCTTCATATTCATTCTTCCTGCTACAGGTAACCCGATTTACTCGCTAGCCCGGCGCTTCAAGCTCAGCATCGGGCGGCAGAACGGGCGGGAGATACAGTTCACGGCCAATGGGAAGCGTTACGGGGACGCCAGGTGGGTGGCAGCGGAGGCGCAGTATAAGACGCTGGTGCGGCAAGGGCTGGCGTGGGCGTGGCGTCAGAATAAGGACGTGACTGTGCAGCAGGCGTTTACGAGTGGGCCGTGGAAGCGACGTATCTTTCAGACGCCCTACGTGCAGGTAGGGGTATGCAGGGGAGGCGGGGAGGGCGTGGAAGGGGCGGGAGAGAGAATGGAGACAAGGTGCAGATGACTATGGCAAGGGCTGGTGTGGGCGTGGCCGTGGCCGTGGCGGCAGAACAAGGACGTGACTCTGCAGCAGGCCTTTACCAGTGGGCCGTGGAAGTGGCGCATATTCTGGATGCCCCCGACGTGCAGGTAAGGAGTGGGGGAGAGAGGATGAGGCAAAGCGCAGATGATGACAGCAGAGGCTGGCGTGGGCGTGGCGTCAGAACAAGGACGTGGAAGCGACGTATCTTCCGGACGGCCTATGTGCAGGTAGGGGAGAGAGAGGGCAGAGGGGGGGTGAATGGGAAAAGTGGAGGAGAGCACGATTGTGGCAAGGGCTGGCATGGGCCAACCGGCAGGACAAGGACGTGACTCTGCTGCAGCAGGCGCTCACCTGTGGGCCTTGGTTGGAAGCGACGGCTGTTCTGGCCAGCAGCCTTACGTGCAGGTGGGAAGGGAGGGGCAGAGTTGGCGAGTGAGGGAGGTCAGGGTGCGAGGCAGGGTGCAAATGCGAGAAGAATGACTATCGATTCGACTCAAAAAGTGTCATGTGACATTGTAACGAGGTGACTATTGAGTCGACTCAGAAGTATCCTAGGGGGAAGGTGAGGGTGCGAGGGAGGGCGCAGACGAGAGAAGAATGTGGGTGGTGTTGATTCCTCCTGTGCTTCTCTGCAGTCGCGCCTCTCAGTGGACTACAAGTTCAGTTTCGGCACTGCCCTCTCTCACCCTCTCACCTCTCACCCTCTCACCCTCTCACCTCTCACCTCTCACCTCTCACCTCTCACACGCACTCCTTTATGGTCTAAATCTTGTACCTTTCGCCCGAATTCTACCTCCCCCATCCCCCCGCAGTCGCGCGCCTCTCAGTGGACTAGGAGTTAAATCTCAGCACCGCTCTCTCTCCCACCTCTCCGTGCAGGATACCACAACTCACTCCTTCAAGCCGTCTTCTGCATGCCCTCACTCCGTCCAAGCCGCCCTCTGCATGCCCCCACGCCTTCAAGCCCGTGCATTCCCTTTTGGCCCACATTCTCTGTTCACCCCTCCTACCGCTTCTACCGTATCCCCCAGTCGCGCCTCTCAGTGGACTTTGAGTTCAATTATGGCACCACCCTCTCGCACCTCTCTGCGTGGTACTATGACTCGCTCGCTTTCAAGCCGCCCACAGTCGTGGTTACCAACGGCTTCGACAACATACCCAAGAAGCTCATGGAGGTGAGGGGGGGATGGCTTAAAGGGTGCTTTACTGTGCACTGGCAACTTCCAATCAAGTGGAATGCAACCAGCCGCCCATGCTGGTGGTTACCCACGCGTTTGACAACATTTCCAAGAAGCTCATGAGGTGAGGGAAAGGGGGGGGGGGGGGGGGTAAGAGGGTAGTGTGTGGGGTGGATGACAGCTCTTGAACCAGCCTCTCGCGGAAACCTTCCAAGGCTTGTGGTTATCATCCGCTTTGACAACATACCCAAGTAGCTCATGGAGGTGAGGGAGGGGAGAGGAGTGGCTCATTGCGAGCATCCTTGAACCTCTTGCACTGTAACAAGCCGCTGGTTGTTACCAATGGCTTTGATAACATACCCAGAAAGCTGATGGAGGTGAGGGGGAGATGGTGCAGGGGTACGTGGTTTGAGTGAGACTCAAGCATCAGGGTGGTGGCTACCGATTGCTTTGATGACATACCTAAGAAGCTTATGGAGGTGAGGGGAGATGGCCAGGAGGAGAGGTTGGGGAATGACGGGTTGAATGAGAAGCAACGAAAACAATGGTGGTTGATAACGGCTTTGATACCATACCGAAGAAGCTTATGGAGTTGCGGGGGGATGGAGGGGGATGGATGAGGCATGTGCGTTCTTTTCACAGGTTGGACCGAGGGCTGGCTCATCCTACAGTGGGGTAAAAATGCCCCGTGATTCCTCTCGTGCCTCATTTTGTCGTATATTTTACACGAGCTTGGAGCGCTATTTCCTTTCAAATTCCCCATTCTTCCTTTTTTTCTGCTCTGTTCGCCTCTCTTCGCTCTCTACTCTCACCTTTGCTCTCCTCACTTCACTCTTCACCCTCCTCTCGGCTCCATCATTCCCCCTCTTCAGTCCCCTCTCACCTCTCTGCTCTCCTCACTCCTCCCACTTCGCTCCAAACTCACCATTCACCCATCCCCCTCCCTCTCCCCTCCCGCTCCCCCTCCCTCCACTCACCTACACCACAGGAAGCACAAACAGCAGGCGCTCAGCTCATGCTAAACTTCGAAGTGACCGACATCTCTCAGTCATCAGGTGCAGCACCCAAAGTCACGATCACCGGCAAGAACACCGCCACCGGCGCCACCACCTCCCTCACAGCTGACGTCGCTATAGTCACCATCCCCCTCGGCGTGCTTAAAGCCAACACCATCTCCTTCCAGCCGGCCCTCTCCGCCCGGAAAACGGGCGCCATGGCCCGCCTCGGCGTGGGCTCGATCAACAAGATTTTTTTCTTCTTCAACGAGACATTCTGGCCCGTCAACGTGGACGAATATTTCATCGAGGACGGGCAGCTGCCCGGGAATCGCGGGCGGTGGGTGGATTGGGTGAACCTGAAGCGGGCGTGGGGGCAGACGGCGCTGGAGGGGGTGGCACTGGGGGAGTATGCGGAGCGAATGGCCCAGATGACTGATGCAGCCGTGATCGCAGACGCCCAGGCGAAGATGCAGCGCATGTTTTCCCGGTATAGGAAGAAGCCGGTACAGGCGATAGCCACATGGGTGCAGCGGTGGAGCGACGACCCGTATGCGCGTGGCGCGTACAGCTATGCGCGGATTGGCGTGGCGGGGGACGAGGACCACTGCACGGATTATGATCGCATGGGGCTGCCTGAGGGCCGGGTGCTGTTTGCTGGAGAGCACACCATCTGGCAGTACCAGGCCACCGTGCACGGGGCGTATTTGTCTGGAGTACGAGAGGCAAAGAGAGTGCTGAAGTACTTCTGAGGGTGATGTCCAGAGGGCTACCATATGTCAGGTGGTGTGCCAGAAGGACTGCATGTGGCAGTAAGGACGCGGTGCTTTTAGGTTCAAACGAGGCTCGACAGCTGAACGAGCAAGAATACCACGCTATTATGCGTGGAACCACTCTGATTGCGTCTAGACCACCTTCCACCCATCTGTTGTTTTGAACCTGAGGTTCAGAAAACTTGCTTTCTCACAAAGGAACTGCATGCCACCGTGCATGGGGCATGGGGGATGGCAGTTTGGACATAGTATGGGAGAAAGGACGTGGGAGGTTCAGAGTAATCTGTTGTTGGAGAGTACACCCTCTGGCTTCATCGGATCGTAGAACACCATCCTTTTGAGTCTTTGCGTGAGACAATTCTGTCTGAGGATTAACCATTTAGACTAGCCAAGATGATGTGAATGCACATACAGAGAACGCTGTGGATGTTGTCAGTGGCTGCTGTGAGTGTTGAGAGTGTGACTACAGTGGATGCTGTGACGGCATGGTGTGGGCATGGTGTGACTGCTTGGGTCTCCATGATGTGAATGTGTTGTTCACGCTCGTTTGAGGTGACACAAATCAACTCGGCATGTGTGTGCGGAGACAGAACCGAGTCAGGCTCTGTCAGGGGAAATCAATAAGCTACGCAGAGGAGATCAGAAACACAAGACATTTGATGCCATTTGAGCATAACTTGTTGAATAAATGCTAGTACACAAACTATATGTACATCAAGATTGTAGCATAGTCTACTCACTCGTCATCATCGTTAATGAACTTCCCTGTACCGGGATTGATCGCAGCAACGAAGAAAAATGCGATGCTCGCGAGCAGCAGCGGCTCGAGCTCCCAAATGGGCACGCCAATTTCGACATTCAACTGCGCCAAAGCTCCCCTCCCCGTGATCACCTCGCCAATCAAACTCGCCGCAAACCCTAATTGCGCCAACCGCCCGACAAACAATTCGTTCGCCTTGGTAAACCCGAACAGAGGCCCATCCTCGCTGAGCCCGAGCGCTGCCTTGATACTGCCGGGCTTCACGGGTGGCCCGACCGGCTCGTCGTCCACGAATCGCCCGCGGTCGCCCAGCCCACCGATCGCGCCGAGCACGGTGAATGCGATGAAGAAGAGCAGCAGCGGCTCCGTCTCCGTTATAGGGATCCCCGTTTCGATGTTGAGCTGCGAGAGAATCCCAGCTCCAGTCACCGCCTCGCCGAGGAGAGAAGCCGCGAAGCCGAGCATGGCGACGCGCCCCACGAAGAGCTCGTTGGCTTTCGTGAAGCCGAAACCGCCAGATGTGCCGAAGATGCCGTCCTCTGTGCGGGTCTTGGTAGCGGGGACGCTCTTAGTGGGGACGGCGGCTTTGCGGGAACTGAAGAGGGCGGAGACACCGAGTCCGCGCGGCGCGGTTGGCGCAACGGCGGTGAAATTGGGTGAGGCAATCTGAGCACCTCTGACTGCGGTTCTGAAAGAGAGGGCGGAGAGCGCCTGACGAGCTACGAGTGCGGAAGCCATGGCGTTAGCTAGGACGATCGGTTCGAGAGCTAATCAACGAGGAATAGGCGAGAAATTGCCAGTTGTATAATTCTCGCAGTGAAATTCTGAATTTGTACGGGCACTGATGAAATGCGAATCGAGGGGGTGGCATCTCCCCTCCGTCCACTTCAGCGCAGCGCACTGCACCTGGTGCAACTTTTTGGGAACCAGGAAAAAAAAGTCTTCCACGTGGCTGGATCTGATGCGCGAATTTCTACGAGAGACGTGGACAGCTCTGGTGCTCAGGATCAAGCACGGGACCGGCTGGGTGAATGAGTTGACTGACGACGTGGCTGAGTCGAAATGGCTAAGTGCCACTGACGTGGTTGCAGAAGCACAGTCAGCTTACGTGACAAGCACCCTTCACTGAACGAATTTGGTGGGCAGCCCGCCCAAGGTGTGCTGATGACTCTCGAACCTTGCGCTTTCAATTTCCATCCTGCCTCAACTCTGCGATACAGGGTTATAGAACAACAAAAATGCAATATACCGGTAGACGATTGGTTAATTACATTCTCAACATGTAGAGTGTTATGCATGAACAAGCAGAGTAGAGCGGAAATGAATAACAAAGTGTTGAATCGCTGAATGACGATACAAGGAAAGGCAAGCCAAGATATAGGAACACCAGAGCTAGTCTAACCATGAGATGTGAAGGTTCGGGAAGGAGATCGAAGGGCCTCGAAGTGACGAAGTGAGGCTCGGAGAACTCCTGAAGGTCGAGCAAGAAGGTGTGGAGAGGCCGATGCTGTTCTGTCAGAAAGGTCCGGAACCGTCCCGAGGCTTTGGGTGTGTTCGAGCGTAGCAGTACCACTCGGTAAGGAATGGAAAATTCCTTACACCACCCAACCCCCCCCTTAGCGAAGGTGATCTATATCAGCCACGTGCTTGCAGGCCAAATAATTCGTAAGTATCGAAGGTGACTTTACCTGATCCGAGGGCACCCACGTATCGTCCTCACTGGTACGATTTGTCCATCGTATCAGAAAGTCAACGTGTCGTTCTTGGCCGTCGATACGAATCCTATGGCTCAAAATCTTTGAAGGCTCGATGGTCGTCTCTGCTGGTGGCCGTACACCCGGGACCAATAGTTTTCGAGCGATGCCTGATGTGTCCGGTACGAGGGGTCGCAACAGGCTCATGTGGAACTTATTATGAATACCCCAATCCTCAGGTAGGCGCAACTGGTTGTCACCGGCGTCACAATCTTCATTATCTTGAATGGGCCACAGAAACGTGTGTCAACTTATACATATTTGCATATGTTTAGTTATAGGCTAGAAGGGCTAGTGCTCTTAGAGAGTACAACACCCAACCATATGTTCCTCTGTATCCGTCATTTCTATTCATTCTGTTGTTCTAACATGGTATCATAGTAGGTTAGGTCCGCCGACCCGCTTCCGCCCCTCGCCCTAGCCTACCGCCCAAGCCTACCGCCCCGTCGTACCCTAGCCTTACCGCGCCCCGCCGGCCCCTAGCGCCCCACAGGCCCCTCGCGTAACCCCCCCCCGGCCCCTAGCGTGCCTGCCGGCCCTTAGCGCCCCACTGGCCCTCAGCGCAGCGCCGGCCCCTCGCGTACCCCGCCGGCCCCTAGCGGGCCTTGCCGGCCCTTAGCGCCCCGCCGGCCCCACTCGTGCCCTCCTGCCCCTCGCGTACCCCGCCTGCCCCTCGCATACCCCGCCGGCCCCATCGCATGCCCACCTGCCCCCCCCATGCCCCCCCCCCCCCCCCCCCCTGACCCTTCGCGCCTCGCCGGCCCCTCGCGTGCTCGCCGGCCCCTTGCGTACATTGCCGGCCCCTCGCACACACTGCCGGTCCCTCGCGCGCCTCATTGGCCCTTCGCGCTTGCCGGCCCCTCTCGTGCTCGCCGACCCCTCATGTACCCCGCCGGCTCCTCGCGTACCTCGTCGGCCCCTCCAGTGCCCGCCGGCCCTTCGTGCCTCGCCGACCCTTAGTGCCCCGCCGGCCCTAGCCGCCTTGCCAGCCCCTTGAGCGCCCGCTGGCCCTAGCGCCCCACCGAGCCCTAGCGCTCCGCCAACCCTTTGCGCCCTGCCTGCTTGCTGCACGCCTCGGGCCCTGTGCGCCCTGCTCGGCCTTCCGCCCGGTCTTCCCGACGGAGAGTCCTGCCGCCACGCCGCTGTGCCGCCGTGGCGCTGAGTACCTGTGCCGCTGTGCCGCCGTGTCGATGTGCCGCCGTGGAGCTGTGACACAGAGGTTGCACGATGGCAGACGCCGTACTCCGCCTGGACGCAGGGGGGCACGCGACCGACTTCGCCGCCTGGCTTGTCGATCTTCGCCGTCACCTGACAGGTCGGCGCCAGGATGGGCACTCTCTGGCTATGCATGTTCATGGCTTGCTTCCCCACCCCCCCGCGCCTGATCCCCTCCCTGCTGACTCCACCACTACTGAGCATAAGGCCTTCTCTGCTGCTGCGCTCGCTTGCACTGTCTGGGATTCCAACGATGCTGTAGCGCAGCTCGCCATTAGTCATGCCCTTCCCATATCTGAGCGTCCGCGCTTCACTACTATCGCGAACGCCAAGGATTTCATAGATGCAGTAGTTGCGCACTACTCCACACCCCCCCCCCGCCTCTGCTGGCCGCTTGATCCTCCCCATGCTCTTCCCTGATCTTTTCGCTTTCCCCACTGTCGCTGACCTCGCCACTCACCTCTGTGCACTAGAGACTAGCTACCGTGGTGCTACCACTACCGCCAAGCTCACTGTCTTCCCCCCACCGTTCTGCAATACCCTGTACCTTATTGCCATGCGCCTGCCTGACCGCTTAGCCACTCCACCTAGCCACTCCCCTGTCTGAGATAGAGACTCGCTAGCGCCCTATCGTTCAGTCGAGTGGTGTTGCGGCAGTCCCTATCTTTCAGGGTTGTGCTCCCTCCCAATGCACGTACACTGACGTTTCCGTCGCGGTCGCTACAACTGCCCCTACCACTGAGACTGCAGCTGCGGTGTTCCCGCAGCAGCGACAACGTCGGGGCCGTCGTGGCCCCAAGGGAGGGCGTGGTGGTGGTAGTGGTGGTGGTGGTGGTGGTGGTGGTGGTGGTGGTGGTGGTGGTGGTGGTGGTGGTGGTGGTGGTGGTGGTGGTGGTGGTGGTGGTGGTGGTGGCGGGGGGGACAGTGGTTCTGACGAGGGGGTTGGGGCTGGTGGCCAGGAGCAGCAACACCCACAGCAGACGCAGCAGCAGTCATCACAGCAGCAGCAACCCCAGAAACAGCCGCAGCAGCAGCAGCAGCAGCCGTGGGCCCACCTCCCGCCGGGGTGGTCAGGAGCCTCTGGAGGTGGTGGCCGCGGTGGCGGTCCTCGCAGCTCGGCGTCTACTGGTAGCTTTGGTGCTGTGAGCTGTCAGTACCAGCTCAAGACCGGCCCTCTCCGTGGCACTGTATGCCGCCACCCGCACCCGACCGCCCGCTGCTTCTGCGGCCTCGACGACCTCTTTCGTCGCCGCTTTGGCCCGGCCCCGGACCTCCCTGACTGGCCTAGTCTGCTGCGCCACGGTGTGCTTGTTTTTGAGTTTAACATGGATCATATTAGTTCTGCCCTGCATGCTATGTGTGTTGACGCTTCTAGTGAATCCGGATCTTATTACCCGGCGTTCTTTAGCTTAGGCGTAGCAGCTGCGTGTAGTACAGACTCCCCTGCTGCGTCAGGTATAGGACAGTTTGCCCTATCTACCTAGGCTCCACATTCGCTCCTCCTTCGACGGCCACTACTGCTTTGCTGTCCTTCACACTTGACTCCGGTGCGTTTGCCAGCTTCTTCCGCAACCACGCCGCACTCACGCCGCTTGCCGCGCCTGCCGCTGTCGCACTTGCTGACCCCTCCTCGGGTCCTGTCGTTGCTCGCAGCTACACTACCCTTCCCAGTCTAGCCGACCCCTCGGGTTCCCTTATAGGTTTGCACATCCCGTCGTTCTCCAGGAACTTAGTTGGTGTCGGCTGTCTTCAGGACCTCGGCGTCACCACTACGTTCCCTGGTCACGAGCGGTACGCTATCTGTACCGAGGCCGCCTCAGGTGCCCCCCTTGCGACGTTCCCCCGGGACCCGGTCTCTGGCCTGTTTATGCTGGACACTACTTCCCCCCCGGTGGGCGCGTCCTCCCCGGGTCCTGCGTCTACCCAGGTCGCTGCAGCTTGCTCGTGTCGGTCGCTCACTCACTAGTCGCTTCTGTGGCACCACCACCTAGGTCACCCTGCGCTCCCGTGTCTGCGTCACATGTCTCAGCATGGTCTAGTCCTAGGACTCCTTGCGTCGCTTTCTGCCCTCCCTCCCTCGCCTGCACCCTTATGCACGCCCAGCATCGAGGGCCAGTTGCGCCGTGCCCCTCACTTCTCGTTGCTTCGCCCTACCACCGCACCCCTCCAGACCCTACACCTGGATGTGTGGGGCCCATCCCCCATCCCTGGACCGCGTCGCGAGCGCTACTTTCTGGTGCTCGTCGACGACTTCACGCACTACACCATGGTGTTTCCCCTGGAGCGGAAGGCCGACGTGCCTGACGTTCTTATCCCGTGGGTCGTAGCTGCGTGTCTCCACCGCGGTCTCCCTATGTTGTGTCTCCACTCCGACCGTGGCGGCGAGTTCGCCTCTGCTCGGCTTGGACAGTTCTATCGTGCGGAGTGCATCACCTAGTCGTACACCCTACCGGACTCCCTCAGCAGAATGGGGTCGCTGAGCGACGCATTGGTTTGGTCATGGAGGTGGCTCGTACATCCATGATTCATGCCCGTGCACCCCATTTTCTGTGGCCGTTCGCCGTTCCCTACGCCGCTCACCAGCTTAACCTGTGGCCGCGCTCCCAGCGGTCGCAGGTTTTGCCGACCCTTCATTGGACCGGGTTCCCAGGTGATGCGTCCGCGTTCCACATCTGGGGCTGCCTCGCTCACGTTCGTGCCTCTGGCACGGATAAGCTCACTGCCCGCACTGTCCACTGTGTCTTCCTCGGTTTTCCTCTTGACTCGTCTGACTGGCACTTTTGCCACCCGCCGTCCCACCGCTTCTTTCACTCTCGTAACGCCACAATCGATAAGTCTGTCTCCTTTTACTACCGCTTTCCCCACTGAGGTCTCCCGGTTTCCCCTTCCCTGTTTCTGGTACCCACTCCCCCGGTAGCCCCTGCTCCCCTCCCTCCCCGCCCTACTCTGTCTGGTGTGTCTCACGTCACTACCCTCTCGTCGGTTGTCCCGGTCGAGGAGTCGGCTGACTCTGGTGGCCCCGCGGCGCGGTTCTTGCTGCATGCCTCTCCCCCGGTGTCTCCTCCTCCGCCGTCACAGTCGCCACCGCAGCAACCGCCAAAGCCGTCGCCCCAGCCGCCGCCGCCGCAGCAGCAGCAGCTGTCCGTGGACCCTGGGGGTGTTGGCGTTGAGGAGGATGCTAGTCCTGGGGTTCCTGTCGTGGCTTGTCTCGGCGGGCCTGGGGGTAGCACAGGTGTTGGAGACAGTTCTCGCTCTAGGGGTGCCCGTTTTGGGGGTGCTGGAGTGGAGTGTTCCGATGGTAGCCGTGGTGCAGCTTGTGGTTAAGATGTTGGCGTCAAGGTGCAGCATCAGCAGTCACAGCAAGTGTCCGCCCTTCGCCTGCTCGGCCTTTCCTCCCCTGACCACCCGCCGGCGCCTTCCCCGCCGCCGCCTCCTCTGCCTATCTAGGGCCCTGTGTTCCCTCCGTCAGACTCGTCTCCAGCTCGTCTTCCCCCTTGTTCCCCTCTTGTGTCTCCTCCTCTGTCTCCTAACCAGACGCCTCCGTCTCACGTCTGGTTTCGCCGTCCCTCTCGTGCTCGCCCTATCTTTCCTGTTCAGCGTTCTCACCCTATGTTGCTTCATTCCCACGGGTCTCGTCCTCCCCTCCTCCCGACGCCTCCTCCGTCGTTGCTCGTTGTCACGCCTCCCTCTCTATCTGACTACCTTCGAGCTGCTCATCCTCTTGTTCCACGGTCCTTGCCTCTCTCGTTACTGACTCGTCGGTTCTTGTCTCGAGTCTTGACGCTCTTGTCGCTGCTGTCGCTGACTTCGCCTCTACCCGCCGCCTTGACTACGCCACAGCTCTAGTCTCTGGCCCTGCGTGCCCTCCGTCCATCGGGGTTGCTTCCTGCCCTTGGCAGTGACGTCCTAGAGGACAGGCACTACGAGCTTGCTCTCCTGTCTGAGGCTGCTCCCCATCTCTGTTCCATGCTGCTAGTCCCTGAGATTGATACTGATGCCTTTTACATCACGACTCTTCCACTTACGCTGAGGCGATCTCAGGACCCTGGGCCTCTCAGTGGATAGCTGCCATGGAGGAGGAGATGGCATCTTGGAGATCTACCAGCACCTACATCGACGCAGTTCTCCCGCCTGGGGTGAACGTAGTCGATGGTCGGTGGCTCTTCAAGGTGAAGCGCCCACCTGGAGAGCCGCCTGCGTTCAAGGCGCTCTACGTGGCTAGAGGCTTCAGTCAGCACGATGGTGGGACTTCATTCAGCCCTTCACTAGTGCTTGTCGACGACTACATGCGCTACACCATAGTGTCTCCCCTGGAGCGGAAGGCCCATGTGTTGACATTTTTTTCCCGTGGGTCGTAGCTGCGCGCTTCCACCGCGGTCTCCCTATGTTGTGTCTCCACTCTGATTGTGGCGGCGAGTTCGCCTCTGGTCGGCTTGGACAGTTCTGTCGTGCGGAGGGCATCATCCCATCGTACACCTTGCCGAACTCCCCATAGCATAATGGGACCGCTGAGCGACGCATTGGTTTGGTCATGGAGGTGGCTCCTAACTCCATGATCCATGTCGGCGGACCCCATTTTCTGTGGCCGTTCGCTGTTCGCTACGCCGCTCACCAGCTTAACCTGTGGCCGCACTCCCAGCAACCATAGGTTTCGCCGACCCTCCTCTGGACCGGGTCCCCGAGTGACACGTCTGCGTTCTACAAATGGGGTTGCCTTGCTCATGTTCGTGCCTCTGGCACGGGCAAGCTCACTGCCCGCACCGTCCCTTGTGTCTTCCTTGGCTTCCCCCTAAACGTGTCTGACTGGCACTTTTACCACTCGTCGTCGCACCATTTCTTGCACTCTCGTAATGTCGCTTTTAACGAGTCTATCTCCTTCTACGCCCGCTTTCCTCTCTGAGGTATCCCGGTTAACCTGCCCCTGTTCCTGATCCCCACTCCCCCAATAGCCCCTGCTCCTCTCCCTCCCGGTCCTGCCCCGTCTGGTGTGTCTCACGTCACTCCCCTCCCGTCGGTTTTCCAGATGGAGGAGTCGGCTGACTCCAGGGGCCCGGCAGCTTCGGTTTCGCCGCTTATCTCCGCCCCGGTGTCTCCTCCTCCACCACCACAGCAGCCGACGCCATCGCCGCCGCAGCAGCAGCCGCCGTCGCCGCCGCAGCAGCAGCCGCCGTCGTAGCCGCTGCAGCAGCCAAAGTTGCTGCCGCCACAGCACTAGCCACCGCAGTGGTCCGCGAGCTCTGGGAGTGTGGGTATTGAGGAGGGTGCTAATCCTGGGGGGAGTGTCGTGGCTTGTCCCGCCAGTCCAGAGGGTGGCATCGGTGCTGGAGAGGGTGCTGGTTTTGGGGGTGCTAGTCCAAGGGGTACTGTCGTGGCTTGTCCCGATGAACCTGGGGTTGGCATCGGTGCTGAGAGGGTTCTTGTTCTGGAGGTGCTATCGTGGAGCGTCCTGGAGGTAGCCGTGGTGCAGCTAGAGGTTCTAACGTCAGCGTGGAGCAGGAGCAGCAGTTGCCGCCAGTGTCCGCCCTTCGCCTCCTGGACCTTCCCTCCCCCGACCGCCCGCCTGGGCCTCCCCCATCGCCGCCTCCTGCACTTGTCTATGGCCCTGTGTTTCCTCCACCGGACTCATCCCCCGTGCAATTCCCCCCTCGTTCTCCTCCTGTGTCGCCTCCCTTGTCTCCTGACCCGATCCGCCCCTCCCGCTGGTGGTCTCACCAAGCCCCTCGTGCTCTTCCATTTCTCCTGTTTAGCACTCTCACCCTATGATGCTCCGCTCTCACGTGTCTCGTGCTCCTCTTCTACCATCGCCTCCTCTATCTTACTTCCTTCGTGTCGCTAGTCCGCTTGTGCCTTGCATTTTTGACTCTCTGGTCACCGACCCGTCCGTTCCTGTCTCGAGTCTTGACGCTCTTGTCGCTGCTGTCGCTGACTTTGCCTCTACCCATCGCCTTGAATACGCCACAACTCTAGTCTCTGACCCTGAGCATCCTCCGCCCGTCAGGGGTGCACCTTCCCTTGGCAGTGACGTCCTAGAGGATATGCAGTACGAGCTAGCTTTCCTGTCCGAGGCCGCTCCCCATCTCTGCTCCATGCTGCTAGTCCTTAAGGGTGACCCAGATGCCCTTGACATCCCGACCCCTCGCATTACACTGAGGTGACCTCGGGACCCTGGACCTCTCAGTGGATAGCTACCATGGACGCGGAGATGGCATCTTGGAGATCCACCGGCACCTACGTCGACACAGTTCCCCCCCCTGGGGTGAACACAGTCAATGGCTCGTGGCTCTTCAAGGCGAAGCGCCCTCCCGGAGAGCCGTCGGTGTTCAAGGCGTACTACATTGCTAGAGGCTTCAGTCAGTGTGACGGTGTTGACTTCTTCCAGACCTTCGCCCCGACCCCGAAGATAACTACTCTTCGGGCGCTGCTACACGTAGCAGCACATCGTGGCTACGAGCTCCACTCCTTCGACTTCTCTACAGCGTTTCTTCGGGCAGTCTGCACGAGCAGGTCTACCTGCGTTGCCCGCCAGGCTTCACTGGCACCTTCACCCCTGGGACCCAGTGGCATCTCAGGCACCTGATTTACGGCCTTCGACAGGCGCCGCGTGAATGGCACGATACGATGCGTGCTACGTTAGCTGACCTGCAGTTCTTTCCGTTGTCTGCAGACCCTTTGCTCTTCGTTCGTTCAGGCCAAACTCCGTTTTACGTCCTTCTCTACGTAGACGACCTGGTCTTCGCTACTGCAGAGAGAGACGCATTGGCCTCCGTTAAGGCTGGGCTGCTGAGGCGACACACCTGCACTGATCTAGGAGAGCTGCTCCGCTACCTTGGCCTGCGGATCTCCAGGGACAGAGCAGCGCGCACCATCACTCCCACACAGTCACACTTGGTGTGCAACGGAGCCTAGTGGTCCATACGCAGAGCTGGTGGGTTGCCTCATGTACCTGATGACTTGCATTCGTCTAGATCTCGCATACCTTCTCAGCATCCTGGCTCGCTTTGTGGCCACAAGCAGACACCGACCACAGCACTGGTCGGCCGCTAAGAGGGTTTTGCGTTATCTAGTATGTACATCGGACATGGGGCTAGTGCTAGGAGGACGAGGCATGTGGTCCTTACAGGGCACACAGACACTTCGTGGGCGGACGACGCTGAGACGCTCAGGTCCTCCCAAGGCTACTGCTTTAGCCTTGGTGTAGGCGCCATCTTGTGGAGGTCCACCCGCTCGTCGTCTGTTGCACAGTCTAGTTGTGAGGCTGAGATCTACGCCGGTGCCATGGCGGCACAGGAGCTCCTCTGGCTGACCTTCTTGCTCACAGACTTAGGTGAGCGACCTAGCTCTGCCCCGGTGCTGTATGCCGACAACAGTGCCATGATCCTCCTGTGTCACGAGCCTCGATTGGAGGGCAAAGCGAAGCACATCCAACTGCGATACTTTCTCCTGCGCGAGCTACATCTGCGCCGCCAGGCCCGCGTAGTACACTTGGCCTTCGTTGCCAATACAAATGACATATTTACTAAGGCGCTTACGGCTAAAGAGCATCAGCGGCACTGTGTACAGCTTGGTCTAGTCCTGTAGCTCCTCACTTGCTATGACCTTGATTATGTACTACTGCTTTATATATTTTCCTGACTGGCCTTGTGGCTCCTGTTCTAGTGGCCGGACTAGGAGTGCCGCGCTGGTTTGCTCTTGTCTAGTTTGTACTCTTCTGACTGGTTTTCAGACCCTTGCTTCAGAGGTTGGACTAGTAGTTCCACCCTGAGCTGTATGTCTCTTGCCAGGCACTGCCCGTTGTCTAGCCTAGGGGGTGCGTCAACTTATATTTGTATATGGTCATAGGCTAGCTAGGTGCATGCCCATAGAGCGTACAACACCTAGCACAAAACTACCCTGTACCGTCTTTTCTAGTCATTTCGCTACTCTGAGACAAGCCTCGAGGCAGAACTCAGTATAACCGATGCCCGGGAGTTCTGCCTCGAGGCTTGGACCAAGTGTAGAACGCACCCTTAGATTTGATGTTTCAATTGCGCATGAAGTCTTTCGTCTTTTTTGTACAAAACTTTCGTTCATCTTCTAACATCATGTAGATCCATTCCAAAACCCAGGAACTTATCATTCATGTAGTTACAATGTATATGTATGAAAGCAATTTTATGAAGTTTATGTACAACTCGCTATGGTATTGATTCGATAGAAGTGGTTGTATGGTAGCTATCCAAAGTGTTTGTACGCTAATTAATAATTCGCATACACATAAGTGCTCTACTATACCGGGCGTTGGTGGTCCCCCAACAAGCTTTGGTTGTGCCAAAACAGCAAATGCCACATCAGCGAGCAAAAACGACGCGGTAGGGCTCTCGCGCCCACAAGACTCACACGATGCACACGAAAGCTGATGTGTACGCAATTTCGCCTGCCTGTTGTGGGCGAAACACCTCGCTTCGCTCATGGGTCGTGCACCCATTTCGCACACTAGACAGTGGCGGTTGCACGATGGCTGAACGAATCCCAAGGTCCGCCAGCGAGACTATTTGCACGCGATTCTAGTCGCAGGCCTCATCGCTTGTCTTGTGGGACGGGGCTCTCGGTCGCATCGCGTCGGGCCGCTAGTCGCGAAACGTGGTCGTGTGTCACGATGTCACATTGACCTTAGTCCGCCCCCCCAGCTCACCAAGCCCCAACGACGCTGTCATATATTCTGACTCCCACATGTGCTTACGAAC
The DNA here is from genome assembly GCA_027943415.1 of Closterium sp. NIES-67. Classification (NCBI taxonomy): domain Eukaryota; kingdom Viridiplantae; phylum Streptophyta; class Zygnematophyceae; order Desmidiales; family Closteriaceae; genus Closterium; species Closterium sp. NIES-67. The sequence continues at coordinate 43,117 of BQMB01001220.1, read as the reverse complement.
GGATGCTTTATGCGCCTTTACAGTAATGGTCTATAGCCAGTAAAGCTTATGTCGTAGCTTTCTTGTCGCATCGTTCATCTCGTTTCGTTGTGACAGTCGGACTGCCTCGTGCGCGGTGGTAAGAGAAAGATAGAAAATGGCTCTTTCGCCGCAGCTACGATTTAGACCCCTGCATCTTGCGCTCGTGGTAGTCGTCGCGGCCGCGTTGGTTCCCTTAGCACTGGCGGGATTCGACGGGTCGTTCGACAAATACTTCCAGTTCGCGCCGTATTGCAAGGGGCAGTACTACTGCGAGCGCGAGGGCGATGGCACCGTCGCCATCTCCGCGCACTGGAACAAAGTCGGAGGTACGTTGCCCGTCATGGGACCGGCGTCGCCGCTTCAGATTCATTCCCTCGTTTATTTTCCCTCTCTTTTTCTCTCTCCCTCTCTTCGAAAGTTTCGTTCTCGCATTTTTTCTCATCCGTATCGCCGGTTTTTTTGCATGGACGTTGCCTGTCCTTGACATTGCGTATACCCGTTATTGACAGCCTTCGACTCGTACGGGCAGTACCAGTACGGCATCTTCAGCGTGCGGATGAAGATGCCGGCCGGCTATTCCGGCGGCATCATCCCGTGCTTCTACCTGATATCGGGCAACAACGCGGGGTACAAGGACATCCACGACGAGATCGACTTCGAAATCTTGGGCGCCAAGAACCCGCGCGAGATGATCATCCACACCAACCTCATCTCCGGCGGCCAGACGAATCTCGAGCAGGTACCGTACCTAGGGAGCTCCCCCTAAGCGCGAGATGATCATCCACACCAACCTCATCTCCGGCGGCCAAACCAATCTCGAGCAGGTGCGCCATGCGGCAGCAAATCTCGCTGCGTGCATTTCATTTTTGGGAAGTTCCAAAGAAACATTATTTTCGCCCGTCACTTTCCCAACTCGCTATTCTTGCATCCAAACTATCGAATCAAGGGGGTTTCGTATGGGTAGCGGGAGTGGTCACAATATGGCTCGGGGATGGGTGCCTATGGTTTGGGTACAAAGTCACGACAGCCTGATTTAGCCACGTGCCCTGGACTCCGAACGCAGCGCCGCCGTGCGAGTGCGGTGGGCACAATGTGGGGCATACCAAGTTTGGAGCCAATCGATACTTCTCGTGGTCCCAAGGTTCGGCACCTATTGGGCAGCAATGTACCCCGAGTGTGACCCATTAGCCGCCTACCCTCATGCGTTTTCTCCTCTCATCCCGTGCCAGCGCAGCTTACCTACCCGCTCGACCCGTCAACTTGATGAGCTCCAGATGAGCCCATCTGGAGCTCATCAAGTTGACCCGTCAGCTTGTGCGACAAACCCTGCACTCTGTCGCAACGGGTGTTGTCTGGGGCGAGGTGGTAGGGATGGCACGGGGAGTAGGCCCCCCTCTTACGTTGGTGTTTGGGGGCTGGTTTGGGTTGTCTCCAGGAGGTTTGTGTCCAGGTTCTCGGCCCAAAGGGGGGCGAGCTTCACAATTTTGGGATGAAGTGCTCGCTTATTTTGGCTCACCCTGTCCTCGTGTCTCATTCTCTCCCGCCCCTCACAGTTCACGTTCCCGTTCGACCCGTCGGCGGACTTCCACACGTACACGCTCATCTACTCGCCGCGCTTCATTGTGTGGAGGATCGACGACACGCCCATCCGCGTCACCCTTAACCAACCCGGCAAACCCTTCCCCTCCTCGCCCGTGCAAGTCAGGGTGCGTGCCCTCTCCTGCAGCCACATTACTAGTACTTCATATCCACCATCCCCCTTCTGGCCTAGCTGAAAGCAGAGTAGTACTTTCCCCCTCACCCACTACCTCTCGTCATCCCCCCCATATTGAGAACCCGTCCCCAAATCAGCTCTCCCCTTTGCACTGCTTCCCAAACCCACCTGTCCCCACGCAGGCGTCCATCTGGGACGCGTCGAGCTGGAGCCCTTTAAAGCCCAACTGGGGCAACGGCAAGGTGACAGCTAAATTCCGTGACTTCGACCTGACGATGGCGTGCCCTGTGCCCCCCACTGGCAAGCGCCCCGCGTGTGCGGATGAGAAGAACCGCCACAAGGCGCCTTGGCTGTTCAACCTGCCGCCCAGACAGATTCGAAAATTCAAAGAATTCAGGAAGGGCCATGTGAAGGCGTCTTATGGCTGGCAGCCAATTCAATGAGAGTACTGCTGATTAGTGTACATGATGGCATTGCTGGCAGATTGCTGCACACTCAGCAATCCACAACCAGGCTCACGTACGTGTTCCCTTGGCAATAAAGTCTGGGATAAGATCCCAATGCTGACTCTTCATCGCTGTTGTGCCATAATTGGTCTATTCTAAGCACAATATAGCATGCATAATTGGCAGAATGGCGGTGCTACACCATATTGACCCCTTCTGGTGCCCGTGCAGTGCTCAACCCGTGTCCTTTCCTTGAAAGGAGCACATTTAGTGCATGCACTAAACCCTGTGAACTCTACCAGACTGGTAGAGAGGCAGAATGGCTTCAAAAACTCCATGCAGCATCACCATATGTTGTCTAACCCATACAGTCATACCCTCACCACCACCATCCCCTTGACTCACAGCCAGCCGGAGAGGCATGTGGTTCAGGCCCATTTAAGCAGCAAACACACAGTGTCCATTGCTCTGAGGTGCCAAGAGATGCAGGAGGCAAGCACACGGTCAGCCCAAGACCCAAGAGTCGGAGTTGGCCTTCATCCATAACCTTTTGGCCACAATGATATGGCGTTTGTGCCTTGCATGAGTGGGTATTGCGTTTGGACCCAGAGCGCTTGACACAGGTACTTTCACTGCCTCAGCGGACCATAATTGCTATGGTAATGAACTTGCTGGCTCTAGCCTGCAACCCCTGCCGGCCTCCGGTGCCAACACAGCTGATATCTTTACGAAGGCGCTTGCGCCTAAAGATCATCAGCGGCATTGTGTACAGCTAGGTCTCGTTCCTGTAGCCTCTCATTTGCTAGGACCTTGATTGTGTACAGACCTATATATATATTACCCTGACTGGCCTTGTGGCCTCCCAGTGGCTGGACTAGTAGTGCCGCCCTGGTCTTGCTCTTGCCTTGTTTGTACTCGTTTGACTGGCCTTTAGACCCCTGCCTCAGAGGCTGGACTAGTAGTGCCACCCTAAGCTGCTTGTCTCTCACCAGACTGTCAAACATGTCTATTTGTTATGTTTGTATAGACTGTATAGGGTAGCCTCTTAGAGGGTACAACACTTAGCTATATTGTGTGTACTCTCCCTCTATCACTATCATTCAATTTTCTGATATGGTATCACGCGTAGGTAGGATCCCCCCCCCCCCACCTACCGCTTCCGCTCATGCCCCCTAGCGCCCCTCCTGGGCCCCGTCGCGCTCCTCCCAGGCCCCGTAGCGCCCCTCCTAGGCCTCGTAGCGCCCCTCCTGGGCCCTGTACCGCCCTCCCAGGCCCCGTCGCGCCCCTCCCAGGCCCCGTCGCGCCCCTCCCAGGCCCTCTAGCGCCCCTCCTGGGCCCCGTCGCGCTCCTCCCAGGCCCCGTAGCGCCCCGTAGCGCCCCTCCTGGGCCTCGTCGCGCCCCTCCTGGGCTTCGTAGCGCCCCTCCTGGGCCCTGTAACGCCCTCCCAGGCCCCGTCGCGCCCCTCCCAGGCCCCGTCGCGCTCCTCCCAGGCCCCCTAGCGCCCCTCCTGGGCCCCGTCGATCCTCCCAGGCCTCGTCGCGCCCCTCCTGGGCTCTGTCGCGCCCCTCGTGGGCCCCGTCGCGCTCCTTCCAGGCCCCGTAGCGCCCCTCCTGGGCTCTGTCGCGCCCCTCCTGGGCTCCGTAGCGCCCCTCCTGGGCCCCGTTGCGCCCCTCCTGGGCCCCGTAGCGCCCCTCCTGGGCCCCGTCGCGCCCTCCTTGGGCCCTGTAGCGCCCCTCCTGGGCCCCGTCGCGCCCCTCCCAGGCCCCGTCGCGCCCCTCCCAGGCCCCGTAGCGCCCCTCCTGGGCCTCGTCGCGCCTCTCCTGGGCCCCCCGTCGTGCCCCTCCTGGGCCCCGTAGCGCCCCTCCTGGGCCGCGTCGTACCCGTCGCCGCCGCCCGGCCCCGTCGTGCCCGCCCGGCGCCGTCGCCGCCGCCCGGCCCCGTTGCGCCCGCCCGGCGCCGTCGCTGCCGCCCGGCCCCGTCGCGCCCGCCCGGCGCCGTCGCACCCTGCCCGGCCCGTCGCGCTCGCCCGGCCCCGTCGCAGCCGCCCGGCCCCGTCGCACCCGCCCGGCCCCGTCGCACCCTGGCCGGCCTCGTCACAGCCGCCCGGCCCCGTCGCACCAGCCCGGCCGCCGTCCCGCTCGCCCGGCCCCGTCGCACCGGGCCGGCCCTGCCGCACTCGCCCGGCCCCGTCGCCCCAACCCGGCCCCGTCGCGCCCGCTCGGCCCCGTCGCCCTGTCCCGGCCCTGTCGCATCAGCCCGGCCCCGTCGCGCCCGCCCGGCCCCGTCGGGCCAGCCCCGGCCCGTCCTCCTCACTGGTACGGTTCCCCCCCCCCCCCCCCCCCCCCACCCCGCCCTGCTCCGTGCCGCCCTGCACCGCACTGTACCGCACTGCACCGCACTGCACCGCACTGTACCGCACAGTACCGCACTGCACCGCACTGTACCGCACAGTACCGCACTGCACCACACTGCACCGCACTGTATCGCACTGCACCGCACTGCACCGCCCTGCACAGCACTGGACTGTTCCTGATGGCGGCGGAGCTTCGCTTCGACGCTGAAGGTCAGCCCGTAGAGTTCGAGGCGTGGCTTGCCGACCTCCGCCGCCAACTCACTGGCCAGCGGCAGGATGGTGAACCGCTTTCCGCACACCTTGACGGTACGCTCCCCTGCCCAGACCCTCCTGCTATTCTGCCCGCTGACCCCACACCCACTGAGCGTGAGTCTACTGCTGCCACTGCCCGTGCGCGCTCTGTCTGGCTTTCTCGCGATGCTGTCGCCCAGCTTGCCATTAGCAACGCCCTCCCCCCGTCCGAGCGTCCTCGCTTTAGGTCCCTCACTACTGCTCAGGCATACTTAGATGCTGTCATCAAGCGCTATTCCACCCCTCCGGCTGCCTCGGTGGGTCGCCTGATCCTCCCGCTGCTCTTTCCTGACCTTGCTTCGTTCCCCACTGTCTCTGACCTCGCTGCCCACCTGCACTCGATAGAGGAGACCTGGCGCGCCGCCTGCACTGACGCACAGCTTAGAGCCCACCAGCCGCCCATTACCTCTACCCTCTACCTGCTTGCCACCCGCCTCCCTGACCGCCTTGCTGTCGCCCGCGACCGCTTCCTTAGTGTTCACCCCGCAGACCTCACCCTCACTGACTTTGTCGACACCCTGACTGTGATAGAGACCCGTCACCGCTCCATCGCCCAGGCGAGCGGTGTCGTGCCGGTCCCTATCTTTCAGGGTTGTGCCCCTGCTCAGTGTACCTTCTCCGACGGCTCTGCCGCAGTGGCTGAGACTGCTGCTGCAGCGCAGGCCCGTTCGGGGAAGGGCCGCCGCCCCAAGGCTGGGCGCGGCGGAGGGGGCGGCGGGGGTGCGGGCGGGGGTAGTGGTGGGGTCGGGTCGCCTGGTGCTGGAGCGGACGAGGGGACCCTGCCCAGTCCAGCTGAGTCGCCGCCCCTGCAGTTGCAGCAGCCGCAGCAGCCTTCGCAGCAGCCGCAGCAGCCGTCGCAGACGCGGCAGACGAGTGTTCTCCCGCCAGGGTGGCCCGGCGCTGGCGGTGGACGGGCGCGTGGTGGTGTGCCGCGAGGTGGCTCTTCCGGCGGGCGTTGTCAGTACCAGATCCAGACCGGTCCTCGCCGCGGTTTCGTTTGCGGTAAGATCGGTCACTCCACTCCCCGCTGCTTTCGTCGCCTGGACGACCTCTTTCGTCAGCGTTTCGGCCCGTCGCCAGACCTCCCGGACTGGCACAGTTTGCTTAGTCGTCAGATTCAGATCTTTGATATGGACATGGATGCCATTGTTTCTGCTCTGCATGTGATGTATGCTGATGACTCTAGTGTGCTTCCGACTTATTACTCACTGTTGCCTAGTGTAGGTGTGCCTAGCTTAGCCCCCCCTGCTGCGTCAGGCGTAGGATCCCCTGCTTTGTGTAGTCTTGGTGCTTCTGCCGTCGTTCCGTCGCCAGACCCCTCGGCTTCGCTTTCCTTCACCTTGGACTCTGGCGCCTCTCGGTGTTTCTTCCGCGACTCCACCACCCTGACGCCGCTTCCTGTTCCTGCTGCCGTTTCTCTTGCTGACCCCTCCGGCGGTCCGGTAGTCGCCCGCAGTTCCACCACCCTTCCCTGTCCGGCGGTTCCTTCGGGCTCTCTTACAGGTCTGCATATCCCCTCGTTCTCCAGGAACCTAGTTGGTGTCGGCTGCCTCCAGGACCTTGGCGTCACCACTACGTTCCCTGGTCACGAGCGGTATGCTGTCTGTACCGAGGCCGCCACTGGTGCCCCCCTGTCCACGTTCCCCCGGGACCCGGTGTCCGGCCTGTTCACTCTGGACACTGTGCCCCCCCCGGCTGGAGCGCCCCTTCAGGTGGCTGTGTCTACCCAGGTTGCTGCTGCCTGCTCCTGTCGCTCCCTCACTCACCCGACCCTCCTGTGGCACCACCGCCTAGGTCACCCTGCGCTCCCGCGTCTGCGTCACATGTCCCAGCACGGTCTTGTCCTTGGTCTCCCAGGTTCACTCCCCGCGTTTCCCTCCTCCCCAGCTCCACCTTGCACGCCTTGTGTCGAGGGTCGGCTTCGCCGTGCCCCTCACTCCTCCTCGTTCCCCCCTACCGTCGCGCCGCTGCAGACCCTGCACCTGGACGTCTGGGGCCCCGCCCCCGTCCCTGGGCCGCGTCGAGAGCGCTACTTCCTTGTGCTTGTCGACGACTTCACTCGTTACACCACAGTCTTTCCCCTGGAGCGCAAGGCCGACGTGCCTGGCGCTCTCATCCCCTGGCTCGTCTATGCGCGTGTTCACCGCGGTCTCCCTGTCTTGCGACTGCACTCAGACCGTGGTGGCGAGTTTGCCTCAGGTGTCCTTGGTCGCTTTTGTCGTGCGGAGGGCATCACCCAGACGTTCACCCTACCGGACTCCCCACAGCAGAATGGGATCGCTGAGCGACGCATCGGCTTGGTCATGGAGGTCACTCGCACCTCCATGGTCCATGCCGGTGCACCCCATTTTCTGTGGCCGTTCGTTGTGCGCTACGCTTCTCACCAGCTTAACCTGTGGCCGCACCCTCAGCAGCCGCAGGTTTCGCCGACCCGTCTGTGGACTGGGTCTCCTGGTGACGCGTCTGCGTTCCACGTCTGGGGCTGCCTTGCTCACGTCCGTGCCTCCGGCACGGACAAGCTCACTGCCCGCACCCTTCCCTGCGTCTTCCTCGGTTTTCCCCTTGACGCGTCCGACTGGCACTTTTACCACCCGCCGTCTCACCGCTTCTTTCACTCTCGTGACGTCACCTTTGACGATTCCGTCTCCTACTACCGCCGCTTCCCCCACCGTGGTCCCCCGGTTACCCCCCCCCTGTTCCTGGTCACCCTTCCCCGGTAGTCCCTGCCCCTCCTCCTCCTCCTCCCCGTCCCGCCCCCTCTGGTGTCTCCCATGTCACCCCCCTTCCGTCCGTGGACCCGGTTGAGAAGTCTTCTGACTCTGGTGGCCCTCCGGTGCAGTCCTCGCCGGCCGCCCCTCCCCAGGTGTCCCCTCCCCAGTCCCCTCCTCCGCCGTCTCTGCCGCCACTGCAGCCATTGCCGTCGCCGCCGCCGCCGCAGTCGCAGCCCCCGTTCGCTGACTCTGGGGGTGCTCGTCCCGGTCGCCCTGAGGGTGGTCCCTCTGGGGGTGCGGGTGTGGAGCGTGCCGGTGGTAGCCGAGGAGCAGCTTGCGGTCCAGGTGTCGCCGTTGTGCCGCCGCAGCAGCAGTCCCCGCCGGTGTCCGCCCTTCGCCTGCTCGGCCTTCCGTCCCCCGACCCTGCGTCGGTTCCTCCCCGACCGTCTCCTCCTCTTCCTGTCTACGGCCCTGTTTTCCCTCCGCCGGACTCGTCTCCGGCCCGTCTCCCCCCTCGTTCACCTCCTGTGTCCCCTCCCCTGTCTCCTGACCCGACTCCTCCATCGCACGTCTGGTCTCACCGTCCCTCCCGTGCTCGTCCTGCCTCGCCTGTCCTGCGCTCCCACCCTATGTTGCTTCGTTCACACGCGTCTCGTCCTCCCCTTCTGCCGTCGCCTCCTCCGTCCTCCCTTGTTGTTGCGCCCCCCCCGCTGTCCGACTACCTTCGTGCCGCTCGTCCCCTCGTTCCTCGGGTCCTTGCCTCTCTCGTTACCGACCCGTCTGTTCCAGTCTCGTGCCTTGACGCTCTTGTCGCTGCTGTCGCTGACTTCGCCTCTACCCGCCGCCTTGACTACGCCACCGCTCTGGTCTCTGACCCTGCCTGTCCTCCGTTTGTCGGGGGTGCTCCTGCCCTTGGCAGTGACGTCCTGGAGGACCGCCAGTTCGAGCTTGCTTTCCTGTTTGAGGCTGCTCCCCATCTCTGTTCCATGCTGCTAGTCCCTGAGGGTGACCCAGACGCTTTCGACATCCCGACCCCTCGCACTTACGCTGAGGCGACTTCGGGACCCTGGGCCTCACAGTGGATAGCTGCCATGGAGCAGGAGATGGCATCTTGGAGATCCACCGGCACCTTCGTCGACGCAGTTCCCCCACCTGGGGTGAACGTAGTCGATGGCCGCTGGCTCTTCAAGGTGAAGCGCCCTCCTGGAGAGCCGCCTGTCTTCAAGGCGCGCTATGTGGCTAGAGGCTTCAGTCAGCGCGAGGGGGTGGACTTCTTCCAGACTTTCGCTCCGACCCCGAAGATGACTACTCTTCGGGTTCTGTTACACCTAGCTGCTCAGCGTGACTACGAGCTTCACTCTCTCGACTTCTCCACTGCCTTCCTTCAGGGCAGCCTACACGAGCAGGTCTACCTGCGCCGCCCTCCGGGCTTTACTGGCACCTTCCCTCCTGGGACCCAGTGGCTCCTGCGGCGCCCCGTCTACGGCCTGCGCCAGGCTCCCCGTGAGTGGCACGACACTCTGCGTGCTACGCTTGCTGACCTGCAGTTCTTTCCGTCTTCTGCAGACCCTTCACTCTTCGTTCGTGCTGGCCAGACTCTGTTCTACATCCTCGTCTACGTCGACGACCTGGTCTTTGCCACAGCAGACAGGGACGCGCTGGCCTCCGTGAAGGCAGAGCTGCTGAAGAGACACACCTGCACTGACCTTGGAGAACTGCGCCGTTACCTTGGCTTGCAGATCTCCAGGGACAGAGCTGCGCGCACCATCACCCTGACTCAGTCACACTTGGTGCGCCAGGTCCTTCAGAGGTTCAGCCTTCAGTTCTCCTCTGCACAGCCCACCCCTCTGCCTGTAGACCATAGGCTCTCCGCTCCAGTGCCTGAGGAGTTGGTAGAGCCCAGCGGCCCCTACGCAGAGCTGGTGGGTTGCCTCATGTACCTGATGACTTGCACTCGCCCAGATCTCGCATACCCTCTCAGCATCCTGGCTCGCTTTGTGGCCACAGGCAGACACCGACCGCAGCACTGGTCTGCCGCTAAGAGGGTTCTGCGTTATCTTGCTAGTACATCGGGCATGGGGTTAGTGCTAGGAGGACGCAGGCCAGCGGTCCTTACTGGGCACACAGACGCTTCGTGGGCAGACGACGCTGAGACACTCCGGTCTACCCAGGGCTACTGCTTCAGCCTTGGCTCAGGTGCCGTCTCGTGGAGAGCTACTCGCTCCTCGTCTGTTGCACAGTCCAGCTGTGAGGCTGAGATCTACGCCGGTGCCATGGCGGCACAGGAGCTCCGCTGGCTGACCTTCTTGCTCACTGACTTAGGTGAGCGACCTAGCTCTGCCCCGGTCCTGTTCGCTGACAACAGGGCCATGATCCTCCTGTGTCAGGAGCCTCGACTCGAGGGCAGAGCGAAGCACATTCAGCTGCGGTACTTCCTCCTGCGTGAGCTACAGCAGCGACGTCAGGCTCGCGTAGTACACTTGGCCTCAGGTGCCAACACGGCTGGTATCTTTACGAAGGTGCTTGCGCCTAAAGATCATCAGCGGCACTGTGTACAGCTTGGTCTAGTTCCTGTAGCCTCTCACTTGCTAGGACCTTGACTTTGTACTGTCCTTTATATGTATACTCAGACTGGACTTGTGTCCTCTCCCAGTGGCTGGACTAATAGTGCCGCCCTGCTCTTTGCTTGCCTTGTCTGTACTCCTTCTGACTGGTCGCTCAGACCCTTGTCTTAGAGGTTGGACTAGTAGTGCCGCCCTGAGCTGTTTGTTTAGGACTTTCCCCTATGCAGTCTAGGGGGTGTGTCAAACATGTCTATTTGTTATGTTTGTATAGACTGTATAGGGTAGCCTCTTAGAGGGTACAACACTTAGCTATATTGTGTGTACTCTCCCTCTATCACTATCATTCAATTTTCTGATACAGACACTGTCCTTATCCAATCTAGGGAGTGTGTGTGTCAAACATATCCTTGTATGTTATTATAAACTATACAGGGTTGTGCCTTAGAGAGTACAATATCAGAATTGAATAATGAGTAGAAGACATGAGTACAAGGGTATATGACCTAAGGGTTGTACCCTCTAAGGCACAAACCTATACAGTATATACAAACATAACAATATATGTTTGACACACCCCCTAGACTGCATAGGTGCTGTTCATGACGTGAGAACGAGCAACTCAGGGTGGCACTACAAGTCCAACCTCTGAGGCAAGGGTCTAAAGACAAGTCAAACGAGTACAGACCAATGCAAGAGCAAGGCCAGAGCGGCACTACTAGTCCAGCCACTGGGAGAGGCCACAAGGCCAGTCAAGGGTAAAATATATATAAAGGTCTGTACATAGTCAAGGCCCTAGCAGGTGAGAGGCTATAGGAACGAGACCGAGCTGTACACAGTGCCGCTGATAATCTTTAGGCGAAAGCACCTTCGTAAAGATATCAGCAGGGTTGGCACTGGAGGCCAAGTGTACAACGCGGGCCTGCCGACGCTGCTGTAGCTCGCGCATGAGGAAATACCGCAGCTGGATGTGCTTCGCTCTACCCTCAAGTCGAGGCTCCTGACAAAGGAGGATCATAGCCTTGTTGTTAGCGGTTAGGACCGGGGCAGAGCTAGGCCGCTGTCAGTATGCAAGAACGTCGGCCTCACAGCTGGACTGAGCAACAGACGAGGAGTGAGTAGCTCTCCACGAGACAGCACCTGAACCAAGGCTAAAGGAGTAGCCGTGCAAGGACCTGAGGGTCTCGGCGTCGTCTGCCCAGGAAGCGTCTGTGTGCCCAGTAAGGACCAATGGACTGCGTCCTCCCAGCACTAACCCCATGCCTGATGTACTCCCAGGATGCTGAAAGGGTATGCGAGATCTGGACGAGTGCAAGACATCACGTACATGAGGCAACCCACCAGCTCTGCGTAAGGACCACTGGGCTCTGCCGACTCCTCAGGAACTAGAGCAGAGAGCCTATGATCTACTGGAAGAGGGGTGGGCTGTGCGGAGGAGAACTGAAGACCGAACCTCTGAAGGACCTGGCGCACCAAGTGTGACTGGGTGAGAGTGATGGTGCGCGCTGCTCTGTCCCTGGCGATCTGCAGGCCCAGGTAGTGGCGCAGCTCTCCTAGGTCAGTGCAGGTGTGTCTCCTCAGCAGCTCAGCCTTCACGAAGGCCAGCGTGGCGGTGTCTGCAGTGGCAAAGACCATATGGTCTACGTAAACAAGGATGCAGAACGGGGTTTGGCCAGCACGAACGAAGAGCGAGGGGTCTGCAGAGGACGGAAAGAACTACAGGTCTACAAGGGTAGCACGCAGCGTGTCGTGCCACTCGCGGGGCGCCTGGCGCAAGCCGTAGACTGGGCGCCGCAGGAGCCACTGGGTCCCAGGAGGGAAGGTACCAGTGAAACCCTGAGGGCGACACAGGTAGACCTGCTCCTGTAGATTGTCCTGAAGAAACGCAGTGGAGAAGTCGAGGGAGTGTAACTCGTAGTCACGCTGTGCTGCTACGTGTAACAGCGCCCGAAGAGTAGTCATCTTTGGGGTCGGGGCGAAGGCCTGAAAGAAGTCCACCCCCTCACGCTGACTGAAGCCTCTAGCCACGTAGCGCGCCTTGAACACAGGCGGCTCTCTAGGTGGGCGCTTCACCTTCAAGAGCCAGCGGCCATCGACCACGTTCACCCCAGGGGGGGGAACTGCGTCGACGTAGGTGCCGGTGGATCTCCAGGATGCCATCTCCTGCTCCATGGCAGCTATCCACTGAGAGGCCCAGGGTTCCGAGGTCGCCTCAGCGTAAGTGCGAGGGGTCGGGATATCGAAAGCGTCTGGGTCACCCTCAGGGACTAGCAGCATGGAACAGAGATGGGGAGCAGCCTCGGACAGGAAAGCAAGCTCGTACTAGCAGTCCTCCATGACGTCACTGCTGAGGGCAGGAGCACCCCCAACAGACGGAGGACAGGCAGGGTCAGAGACCAGAGCGGTGGCGTAGTCAAGGCGGCGGGTAGGGGCAAAGTCAGCGATGGCAGCGACAAGAGCGTCAAGACACGAGACCGGAACAGACGGGTCAGTAACGAGAGAGGCAAGGACCCGAGGATCAAGAGGACGAGCGGCGCGAAGGTAGTCAGACAGAGGGGGAGGCGCAACAACAAGGGAGGACGGAGGAGGCGACGGTAGGAGGGGAGGACGAGACGCGTGGGAACGAAGCAATATAGGGTGAGCGCCTGGGACAGGGGAGACGGGGCGAGCACGGGAGGGACGGCGAGACCAGATGTGAGACGGAGGAGTCGGGTCAGGAGACAGAGGAGGGGACACAAGAGGGGAACGATGGGGAAGACGAGCCGGAGTCAAGTTTGGGGGAGGGAACACAGGGCCGTACAGGAAGAGGAGGATACGGGAGGAGAGGCACAGAAGCGTGGGCAGGGGACGGAAGGCCGAGCAGGCGAAGGCCTGACACCGGCGGTGACTGCTGCTGCGATGGCACGACACCGACACCGCGACCGCAAGCTGCTCCACGGTTACCGTCGGAACGCTCCACTCCAGCACCCCCAGAAGGAACACCCCAAGAGCCCAAAACCCCTCGAGCACCGGTACCACCCCCAGGCCCGCCGGGACAAGCCACGACAGGAACCCCAGGACTAGAACCGACCCTAACGCCAGCACCCCCAGAGTCAACGAACTGCTGCTGCGACGGTTGCGGCGACGGCTGCGGCGGCGGCGGCTGCAAGGACGGCGACGGCGGCTGCGGCGGCGGTGACGGCGGCTGCGACAGTGGCGGCGACGGCGGCTGCGACAGTGGCGGCGACGGCGGCTGCGGAGGCGGCAGAGGAGGAGACACCTAGGGAGGGGCAGGCGGCGAGGACTGCGCTGTTGGGCCACCAGAGTCTGCAGACTCCTCGACCGGGACAACCGACATGAGGGGGGTAACGTGAGACACACCAGACGGGGCAAGACGGGGAGGGGCAGGGGCCACCGGAGAAGGGGGAACCAAGAACAGGGGGGGAGTAACCGGAAGAGCACGGTGGGGGAAGCGAGGGTTGAAGGAGACGGACTCGTCAAATGTGACGTCGCGGGAGTGAAAGAAACGGTGCGACGACGGGTGATAGAAGTGCCAGTCAGACGAGTCAAGGGGGAAACCGAGGAAGACACAGGGGAAAGTGCAGACAGTGAGCTTGTCCGTGCCAAAGGCACGAACATGAGCAAGGCAGCCCCAGACGTGGAATGCAGACGCGTCACCAGGAGACCCGGGCCAAAGAAGGGTTGGCGAAACCTGCGGCTGCTGGGGTGCAGCCACAGGTTAAGCTGGTGAGCGGCGTAGTGAATGGCGAACGGCCACAGAAAATGGGGTGCACCGGCATGGATCATGGAGGCATGAGCCACCTCCATGACCAAACCGATGCGTCGCTCAGCGACCCCATTCTGCTGCGGGGAGTCCGGCAAGGTGAACGTGTGGGTGATGCCCTCCGCACGACAGAAACGACCAAGGACCCCGGAGGGAAACTCGCCACCACGGTCGGACTGGAGATGTAAGTCAGGGAGACCGTGGTGGACACGCGCAGAGACAAGCCACGGGTTGAGACCGTCAGGCATGTCGGCAATATATGTTTGACATACAATCCACAAGGTTATATTCCCTTGTATGCCTTGGTTTTATTCATTCGTTAACTTTGGTAGCTAGGACCTTAATTGTGTACCCCTCTTATATATATCTTTCAGACTGGCCTTGTGGCTTCTCTTACAGTGGCCGGACTAGTTGTGCCGCCCTGGTTTGCTCCTGTCTTGTTTGTACTCTTGCTGATTGGTCTTCGGACCCTTGCCTCAGAGGCTGGATTAGTAGTGCCACCCTGAGTTGTGTGCTTCCTGCTCAGCACTACCCCTTATCTAGCCTAGGGGGTATGTCAACTTATACATATATTTGCATGTAGAAGTTATAGGCTAGAATAGGTGTGTGTTCTTAGAAAGTACAACCCAAACCCTTTATCTCCCTTGTTCTCTCTTCTTGTTAACCATTCTAGTGTTTTAACACATAAATTTCAGGTTTGACAAAACTCAAAATCTGAAATTCAGGGTATGCCCTAGAAAACACCTTGATATACAAGCTTTCAGGCATTTTTTGCCTGAATTCTAAGGCCTTGCCAAATACTATTTGATGAAGTGGCATTTGTCTAATTCTTTTTTACAACGAGAGAAGTGACGAATTCACTGGTGCTTGTAACACAACCTAACATATTTTTCCTTCCACGTGGTACACGGGTTCCAGCAAAGAGCTTGTGGATTCGCTGATTCATAGTCCGTTGGCAACCTTATCGTCCAATCGGGCCAGGGACTTTTCACCCCCCACACGACCATGTGGTCAGCTTGGTACATCCGACACTTTTCACTGGGCACACTGACGGCTGGATTCGGAAACTACTTTTTGGCAGGTGCTAGAGCCTTTCCGAGCTCATAAGTTTCGTTTGATTTTTAGGTATGTCGCAGACCAGACCACGGTCTGTTTCTAAGTTCCGAAGTCTTCTTCCTACGCACGAGCAGAATGCTGTACGGCACCCGACTTCGTTGTGGCAGCACGGGCTGGAAAAAAATACTTGTGACGATGGGCATTTCCCTATCCCTCTGCGCAATCTGATCAACGGAGAAACGGATGGACCAGATTCCTGCAAGGTCCAAGTAGGGACAACTCCAGCCATGGCTGCCCTTCCTCCTCACCTTCCCCTCGCGCCTCCTATATGCGCGGCGATCCATCCCCCACAATTAGGGTTTGCTAAGCGTGCTTCGACCACGTGACCATAATCTAGTAAGGCATGAAGCGGCCCAGGGGTCAGCACAGCCAAGGAATGATAATACCCTCGTTGTCCATTATTTGCGAAATTCTGGTAACTCGATGCTTTTCGTAAAGGTCTGGTAACCGTACTCGCGCTGTAGCACATTGCACTACTAGCAGGCATAGATTCTCGGCTACCACAACCTGGCAGGACTAAAGCTTACTGTTGGCAGACTCCCCGCATAGTAGTAGACAAGCCTAAGAGCCCGCAATTCGCGGTAACGCGTTTCGCAGAGCCGCTGCCATACCATGACCTTGGGAACATCGAGGAGTCTCGAGGCTGCGTTCAGCTTGAAAACGCGGGTAGTAAGTTGATCTTTGAGGTCGTCTGACTCTTGATAGGGGGATATGCGTCGTAGTAGCCATGATCGCCGCCGATGGAGAGCCTAAGTCTATGATTCTCACCCACTGACCTTATGATTCTAGTACTCTAGTCCCAGGCGGCTACAGGGTTGACCGCATTGGTAGAAAGCAGCAGTCGTGCCGCTATGGACGTCAGGTTCGCTTGTTCATTCTGAGAGTCTCTCTAAATCCGAGCACCATACGATCGTCCTGTTAGCCGGCGATGATGGTATAGTTTATACCAGCAGCAGGCGTTCGCCCGTTAGGTGCTAATAACGAGCTCGTAATCCCAGGTTTTTCAATCAGCTGCTCAAGAAAATCCACCAGCAGCAAAGCTCGCCTTTGCATTGTCGCCCTGGTTACACGACTACTACCCACATTTGTGGTCTACTCAATCGTACTGTCATCATATTTCGTACTATCGTCACCTTGTTGTAACCATGGCGACTGTGGTGTACAACGGCACGAGTTACAACATCACCAACGCGACGCTATCGGAGGTGCAGGCCCGCATTGTGGCGCTGAACCAATCAGTGGCGAGCATGCAGACGGAGGTGCAGAACTCCGTCATGCTCACCGCCGAGATTTGGCGCATCACGGCCGGCGTCTTCGTCTTCCTCATGCAGGTGCGCTGGGCTGCACTCGGGTAGGGTGGGCTAGGGTGGGCTGGGCTAGGGTGCGCTGGACTGGGCTAGGGTGGGTGGCGCTGAGCTAGTCGGTGGCGAGCATGCAGGTGGAGGTGCAGAATTCGGTTATGCTGACGGCTGAGGTTTGGCGGATCACGGCCGGCGTCTTCGTCTTCCTCATGCGGGCGGGGCGGGCGAGGTTGCGCTAGGCTAGGGTGCTATAGTCTGGGCTGGGCTGGGTTAGGCTGCTAGGGTTTTCTAGGGTGGGCTGTGCCAGAGTGGGCTGGGCGGCGCTTACCCAATCAGTGGCGAGCATGCAGGTGGAGGTGCGGAACTCCGTCAAGCTGACGGCCGAGATCTGGCGGATACCAGGTGCACTGGGCTCGGACGGGTAGGGTGGGATAGGGTGGGATAGGGTGGGATAGGGTGGGATAGGGTGGGATAGGGTGGGATAGAGGGTGGGATAGGGTGGGATAGGGTGGTAGGTTGGGCTAGGGGATAGGCTAGAGTGGGCTAGCAGTATGGATGGTAATGCAAAGGGTACACGGACTGGGCTAGGGGATTGGGCTAGGGGTTGGTCGCCTCTACTATGCGCTTGCGCCATGGACTCCTTTCCTCCCTTGCAGCAGCACTTACATGCATGCATCAATGGGAACACGTGCCCAACTGAACTGAACGAGCCAAGAAACCCCGCATAAGCCGCTCTGGTGACCGGCCCGGCCCAACCAGTTGAGCCGACCCAGGAGTCATCGACCCGTTTCCCTCCCGTTCCTCATCCTCTCCACCACCACGCTCCCTGCCACCTTCTTCCCCCTCCCCTCCCCTTCCACCCTGTTTCTTTCCCTCATCGCCAAACTCTATTCTTCTCCGGGACTCTTGCCCCCTCATCTCATCCCCTCTTCCCCCCCCCTTCACCCTCTTCCTGTCCGCCTCCCATCCCCCATCCCCACAGCTTGGCTTCTCGCTACTAGAAGCGGGCACCGTTCGCTTCAAGAACACACGCAACATCATGATCAAGAACGTGCTGGACACGTGCGTCAGCGCCATCGCCTTCTGGCTGCTGGGCTACGGCATTGGCTTCGGGGAGGGCTCTAAAGTGTTTGGGTGGAAATACGACGACGGATCGGTAGGGATGGATGGTGTGGTGGGGTGGGGCTGTGTGGTAGTGCGCATGGGATGGGTGTGTGATGATGCCAGGATATGCATTGGCATTGGCTTTGGGGATGGCTCCAAGGTGTTTGAGTGGAAAAATGATCACATCTCAGCAGCAAGCCTATCATGTCATGGCAGTGTGATGTGATGATGGTGATGAGAGGGTAGGGTATGAGTCGGCATTGGTTTCAGTGACAACTACATCAAAGAGATGTCAATGCGTGTGTTTCTAATCCCAGTTGGGCTCATTCCCCCCTTGCCGTCCCTCCCTCTCCCATCTCTTCCCCTCACTCCCCCCCCCCCTTACCCCTCTCCCATCTCTTCCCCTCACTCCCCCCCCTTACCCCTCTCCCATCTCTTCCCCTCACTCCCCCCCCCCCCTTACCCTCTCCCATCTCTTCCCCTCACTCCCCCCCCCTTACCCCTCTCCATCTCTTCCCCTCACTCCCCCCCCCCTTACCCCTCTCCCATCTCTTCCCCTCACTCCCCCCCCCCTTACCCCTCCCCATCTCTTCCCCTCACTCCCCCCCCCTTACCCCTCTCCGTCACTCCCGCTTTGCATCCCTCCTCCCTCCCTCCCTCCCTCCCTCCCTCCCTCCCTCCCTCCCTCCCTCCATCCCTCCCTCCACACCCCCGCCCCAACCCCCCCACCGCAACCCCCCGCCGCCCCCACCTTTGCCATCCGGATCAAATACGTCAGCGGTCAGAGCGGGGTGGACTGCCTCTCTCACTCACCCATTCCCACTCTCCCCCTCCATTCTTCCTCGTCCCCCCCTCCCCCCCTACCCCCCCACACACACACACCGTCAACCTGCAGATCGCGTACGCCAGCGGGCAGAATGGAGTTGACTGGTTCTTCCAGTTCACCTTCTGTGCCACGTCAGCAACAATCATTGCAGGGGCCGTGGCGGAGCGAACCCACCTTTGGGCATACCTCACCTTCAAGTAATCCCTCTCTGTTGTTTCAGTGCGTCGCTATTAGCTGTGTGCCTCGTTATAGAGTATGTGCAACACCTTTGGGCATACCTCACCTTCACGCAATCCATGTCTGTAGGCTCTGTGCCTCGTTATAGTCTCTGAGTCTCGTTCCAAGTATTCTGTGTCGTTATAGGCTGCCTCTCTTATTAAAAGCTGTGCCCCTCATTACAGGGTGTGCGTGTCTCACTATAAGTGGTTTGCACTTACTATCCACTTGTGCTTCTCTATAGGCGGGGTGTAATTCGTAGGCATGGACTGTGGGCCTAATATTATCCTCCTTATGAACACACACGATCGATCTCTCTCCCCGTTCATTCCCCCCCCGCTTCCTGTCCGTCATCGCACTCGCGCTCCATCATCCCATCACTTGCTGGGGCTTCGTCTCACTCTACTGTCCCCTGTTCCCCAACCCCGCTATTCTGATATCCCCCCCCTCTTTCTCTCATCGCTCATTGACCCAGTAATAGCACACATGATCTGGTCGCAGTGTGGGCTGCTGAGTGCTAAATCCACTCACTTGCCATTCCCCTTTCCCCTCCCCTTCCGGCCCGTTGCCCTGGTAACCCTCTTTCCGTCACCAGTTTCGTCCTGTCAGCGCGTGCCCACCTGGTAATTGCACACATGTTCTGCCCACAGGGAGGGCTGCTGCCAGCCAACCTATCACTTGCTGTGGCTTTCCTCCCACTCTTCTGACCACTGCCCCCCAACCCCCCTATTCCGGTGCCCCCCTCCCCTCATCAGCTTCTTCTTGTCAGCACTCATCTACCCCGTCATAGGCTCATAGCGCGCATGATCTGGTCGCAGGAAGGGCTGCTGGCAGCCACACCCCCTCACTTGCTGCAGCTTCGCCTTGCTGTTATGCCCCCTCGTATTCCCCCTCTTATTCCCCCGCCCCTTCCTCTCCTCCCCCTCTCCCCCCTTTCCTCCCTCAGTTTCTTCCTCTCAGCACTCATCTACCCCGTCATAGCGCACGTGATCTGGTCGCAGGGCGGGCTGCTGGCGGCCAGTCAGACCAACACGGTGCTCAACACCATAGGCGTGCTGGACAATGCCGGGTCCATGGTGGTGCATGTGACGGGTAAGGGTGGTGCTGCTGGTTGTTGTATGAGAGAGGGGAAGAGAGACCAGCAATGCACTGCACGCCATTGGCGTGCTACACAACGCAGGGTCCACTGTGTTGCATGTGACGGGTGGTTGGTTGGTGGTTGGTGGTCAAAGGGCAGGGCCTATTGGTTGAGAGTGCAGGAGGGAGGGGCGAGAGAGAGCAACTCTCTGCTCAACATCATTGCCCTAGCGGAGCACCGTGTGCCCTTTCTCCGCCTTCTATACCTTCTCTCTTTCCTACCTCCTCTCACTTCCCCATTTTCTGCTCCCTTCCGTTCCCCCTTCCTTTACCCCTTCTCTTCCCCTCTCTTCTCCACACGTGCCCACTTGCACCTGTTCATTGAACAGGTGGCGTCACGTCATTGGTTGGAGCAATCCTGGTGGGCCCACGCATTGGCCGGTTCGATATTGATGGCAAAGTGGTTCCGTTCAAGTGCCATTCCGTGGTATGTATGCCCTTCCCCTATCTCCCTTCCCCCTCCCTTCTCCTTTTCCCCTCCCTTCCCCCTCGCATTTTTTCTCCTCCCTCGATTTTCTATCTTATCTCTCGTACCTACTTCTTCCCTTCCGCCCACTTTCTTTCTCCCTCCCTTTCCCCTCCTCTCCCGCCTTCCCCATCCTTCCTCCCGCAACGTCATAGCAGCAGGCACCATCATCCTGTGGGTGTGCTTCTACAGGTTCATTCAATGCCCTTGATGGCAGCACCGTTTCCCTGCCATTCTTTCTGTCTCTCCTCCTCCTCCCCTAGCCCCCCCCCCCCCCCCCCTCCTCCCCCCCCATACATACACTCCCCCAAGTGTTCACAGCAGCGTGTACCACCATCATCCTGTGGGCCGGCTTCTGCAGCTCTTGGGGCATCTCTGTCGCCCTAGCACTCACAGCTGCCCACCCCTCCCCTCTACCCCCTTTTTCCACGTTCACGCTTGGCCACTCTCACCCCTTCTCACCCTCGTGCACCCCACTTTTCTCCTTCTCCCCTCAACAAAACCCCTCCCCCCCCGGCCCCCCCAGGTGTTTATAGCAGCGGGCACCATCATCCTGTGGGTGGGCTTCTACGGCTTCAACGGGGGCTCAGTCTCCTTAGTCGGCCAGCCGCCGCTGCAGTGGGTGCAGGAGGTGGCACGCGTGTGTGTCAACACCACCATCTCCGCCTCCTTCAGCGGCGTCACCGTGTGGACGCTCACTTACAGACGCAGGGAGCCGGTCCCAGAGGATACCTTCAATGCGGTCATTGGTGGGCTCGTGGCGGCGTGTGCGACGAGCAGCGTGGTTGAGCCGTACGCTGCGGCGATTATTGGGGTGGTGGCGGGGCTCATGTACCTGTTGGGGTGCTGGCTCATGTTCAGGTGGGTGGGTGGGCGGCGTTGGTGTGACACTGGGTGTTTGTTTGTGGATGGAGGTTAGAATTCCAACCAATCACCTCTCACTGCTGAACCGCCAAACCAATTGTCCACCTCCTCCTTTCCTCAATCGTGTATCAGGTATCAAATTGACGACCCGGTACAAGCAGCTCCAACGCATCTCTTCTGCGGGTCGTGGGGTGGCATAGCGGCGGGCCTCTTTGCCACCAAGGACGGCATCGTATCAACCTACGGCGTGGTGCCGAACTCCTGGGGGCTCTTCTACGGCGGGGGTGGCTGGCAGCTGCTGGTGCAGGTGGGTGCTTGTTCATTGTGAACCGGGGATGTCTGGAATTTGTAGCAACAACAGCGGTTACCACAAGTGCGGTTTCCGCCCTGTAGCTACACGCTTTCATCTCATCCCTTGTCCTGCCGCATTCCCTCTGCCTATTCTCGCCTGTTGCCCCCTGTCGCATACCCTCTCTTCTATCCCTTGTGCTCTCAGTTCTTGCCGCTGCTGCTGGTGTATGCGTGGGTGGATGGGAGTGGCCGCACACGTGCTCCTTGCGTTCCTTCCCGCCCATCCCGTCTGCCTCCAGGTTCTGCTGCTGCTGCTCTTGCATGCATGGGACCGTGTGACCACATGCGTGCTCTGTGTGTTCCTTACCTCCTATCCTTTGCCCACTTCTCTCCCACCTCCTTCGTTCTTCTCACGTTTGCTCTCAGATCCTGGCGCTGCTGCTGGTGTACGCGTGGGTGGGCGTGACCACGTACGTGCTCTTTGTGTTTCTGGGTGCATTTGGCGTGCTGCGAGTCAAGAGGCAGGAGGAGGAGGTGAGAAGGAGGAGGTAGACGTCACTGCCACTGACTCGTCTTGTGACTGTCAGTACAGCCATTTCTAACAGACAGTCAGAATGGCAGCTTGCTCTGTTAGTGTTCACTCATTTGACACACCCCTTTCCCCGTCATCCCCCCTCTCTCTCCCGTCTCCACCTCCTCATCTGCCTCGCGCTTCTCTCTAGGTCGGTCTTGACGTGGCGTTTCATGGAGGGGAAGACGAAGGGGAGGAGTTTGACATGGAGGACAGCCAATATGGCGGCCGGCGCTTCCTCTCCACACGCTCCATGCATCACCGCATGCCGGGTGTGCTCGAAACCATCGTGCGCATGCTCAACCCCAAGCGCTGGGGCCGCCCAGGCGGGCCGGCCGAAGCCTTCGGGCAGAAGCGGGACGTGTGGCACCGCGCGCTGGACAGCACCCCGTACGGGCAGTTCTCGCTGGCCATGTACGAGGCGAACTACGTTATGGAGGACACCGCGGAGGTGGAGGGGTCCAGCAGCGGCGTGTACATTGGCGTGCATGACGGGCATGGAGGGACCGAAACTTCCGAATTTCTCAAGGAAAACCTCTACTTCAACCTTAAAGGTACCACTCTTTGGTTGGGCAGTTCTCGCTGGGCTTTCAGGCGCCTCGATAGCCCCAAACGGGCAGCACTACCCCGTACGGGCAGTTCTCGCCAGCCATGTATGAGGCGAGGCGAACTACGTGATGGAGGACACTGCTGAGGTGGAGGGGTCCTCTTGTGGCGTTTACATTGGGGTGCATGATGGGCATTGGGGCACAGAGATGTCGGGGTTTCTCAAGGAGAACCTCTATTCCAACCTCATGCGTCCTTTTGGTGGGCAGTTCTCCCTTGGCTCTCACTCTCTTTCGCCTCATACGGTTTGGGTCGGCTTGGAAGTCGTTGTGCGCAGACTGAAGCGGTGGAGGGCCGTTGAATGGCGTGTATGCCGTCGCTCTTCATAGTGGGTAGATGGTCCTCCCTGTGTCTTTCGACTCGCAAGTCACTGGGAGGCAGCTCTAGGCTGGAGGGCTGGCCCATGGGGGACAGAGCCATGGTGGGACCAGTCTAGCCTCTGTGCCCTTCAGCTCAACCCGTGTCCCTCCCTTTCAACCCCTCTACCCTACCCCTCTGCCCTACCCCCTCTGCCCTACCCCCTCTGCCCTACCCCTCTGCCCTACCCCCTCTGCCCTACCCCTCTGCCCTACCCGCTCTGCCCTACCCCTCTGCCCTACCCCCTCTGCCCTACCCCTCTGCCCTACCCGCTCTGCCCTACCCCCTCTGCCCTACCCACTCTGCCCTACCCCCTCTGCCCTACCCCTCTGCCCTACCCTCTCTGCCCTATCCCCACTTCCCTACCCCTCTGCCCTACCCCCTCTGCCCTACCCGCTCTGCCCTACCCCCTCTGCCCTACCCGCTCTGCCCTACCCCCTCTGCCCTACCCGCTCTGCCCTACCCCCTCTGCCCTACCCGCTCTGCCCTACCCGCTCTGCCCTACCCGCTCTGCCCTACCCCCTCTGCCCTACCCCTTCTGCCCTACCCGCTCTGCCCTACCCCCTGCCCTACCCCCTGCCCTACCCCCTCTGCCCTACCCGCTCTGCCCTACCCCTCTGCCCTACCCGCTCTGCCCTACCCCTCTGCCCTACCCGCTCTGCCCTACCCCCTCTGCCCTACCCCCTCTGCCCTACCCCCTCTGCCCTACCCCTCTGCCCTACCCCCTCTGCCCTACCCCCTCTGCCCTACCCCCTCTGCCCTACCCGCTCTACCCTACCCCTCTGCCCTACCCCCTCTGCCCTACCCCTCTGCCCTACCCCTCTGCCCTACCCCCTCTGCCCTACCCCCTCTGCCCTACCCCTCTGCCCTACCCTCTCTGCCCTATCCCCACTGCCCTACCCCCTCTGCCCTACCCCTCTGCCCTACCCGCTCTGCCCTACCCCCTCTGCCCTACCCGCTCTGCCCTACCCCTCTGCCCTACCCGCTCTGCCCTACCCCTCTGCCCTACCCGCTCTGCCCTACCCGCTCTGCCCTACCCGCTCTGCCCTACCCCCTCTGCCCTACCCCTTCTGCCCTACCCGCTCTGCCCTATCCCCACTGCCCTACCCCCTCTGCCCTACCCGCTCTGCCCTACCCCTCTGCCCTACCCGCTCTGCCCTACCCCCTCTGCCCTACCCGCTCTGCCCTACCCCCTCTGCCCTACCCGCTCTGCCCTACCCCCTCTGCCCTACCCGCTCTGCCCTACCCGCTCTGCCCTACCCCTCTGCCCTTCCCCCTCTGCCCTACCCCCTCTGCCCTACCCGCTCTGCCCTACCCCCTCTGCCCTACCCGCTCTGCCCTACCCCCTCTGCCCTACCCCCTCTGTTACAGATAGGCTGCAATTCGGTTGGCACAACTTTGTGTGTTGGCAATTTGTTGGTTTTAGGGATACGCATATTTGCTAGGTTGGGTGTAGCTATGTTTTCATCCCCAACCTATCCCAACCCAATCCATCCCAAATCCCCACGATTTGGGAGGATTCCCTTGGGATTCCCTCCGATTCTCCCTTATCCCTTCCCATCCTCTCCGATGCTCGGTACTTAAGGATGTATGCTCTTGCTCAGTTTCTAGCACCCTCTGCCCTACCCGCTCTGCCCTACCCCCTCTGCCCTTCCCGCTCTGCCCTACCCCCTCTGCCCTACCCCCTCTGCCCTACCCCCTTCGGCCACTCCCCGCCCTCCCTCTCCCCGCCCACCCTCTCCCCGCCCGCCATGCGCTCAGCACAATTCATGCATCAAGGCGGCCAGGTGTCAGCAGAGGCAGTCAGAGGAGCCTTCCACGAAACAGAGACGACTTTCACCCAGGTGCAGTTGTAGCCAGGTACAGTTGTAGCCAGGTACCAGCTTAAGGCTTTTTTGTGGTTTTTCAAATCAAGGTACCCTGTACAGTGCCCTCCCAAGGCTGTCATGGTCTTTGAGGGAGTCCTATGGTGGTTGATGGGGTGTGAGACTGATGGGGTGGTCGTGTGATGTGATGCAAGTCACAATTTCAGACACCTCGCACTGCCACACCCTTCTGTCCTTTCAGGTAGTTTCGTTCAGTTCTAGGGCGCCTCTAAACCCAAATCCTCCTCTCTCCATCTGTTCCCTCCCAGGTTGCTCGGCAATCATTTAGTCAAGGCAAGCCCCCACCTGGCGACAGCAGGGTCATGCACTGTGGTGTGGTGGCGGTGGTAACTGGCAAAACGCTCTGGGTGGCTGACTGGGCTTTTGGGGGAACTCACCTCCCCGACTGTATCCCCGTTTGGTGTGGTGGTGATGGTCTCTGGCAGCGCGCCCTCATACTTTTAGCATCGATTCCATCCTCCCCATCCTTCTATCCCCCAGGTCGTGCGCCAGTCATTTGAAGCCAGCCCCCACCTGTCAACAGTGGGGTCGTGCGGTGTGGTGGCGGTGGTCACAGGCAAGCAACGCGCTCTGGGTGGCACGTTGAGACACCTCGCAGTAACCCCCCCTCCCCCCCCCCTCCTGCCTGCACTTTCAGGTCGTGCGCCAGTCATTTGAAGCCAGCCCCCACCTGGCAACAGTGGGGTCGTGCAGTGTGGTGGCGGTGGTCACAGGCAACGCGCTCTGGGTGGCCAATGTGGGCGACTGCAGGGCCGTGCTGGGACAGGTGAGATGCGGGGGAGGTGAAATGGGGGGGAGGTGTTATGTGCACCACAACCTGTCGTTTGCTTCCAGTGACCCTTAGCATCGTCTGCCCCTCATCATTCCCACGTGCTCTTACCTTCCCAACACCCTCTCCGCCCCTTTTCCTCATTATCACCCTGAAAGGTGCGGAAAGGAGACGACAACTCATTGGAGTGCAGGGCGCTGCAGCTGTCGGTGGACCACAACCTGTCGTTTGCGAGTATAAGGGAGAAGTTCATAGAGGAGCATGCCGACATGCCGGATGCTGTGGTCGAGAAGAGGGCGGCTTCCGAGTGAAGGGGAAAGTCACGGTGAGTGGCAGGACGTGATCGCGAGGAGTGTACTTTGAGTCGCACTCCGGATGCTGTGGTGGAGAGAGAGGGGGTTCAAGGATGTGGGCGCAAGGGGTGCGACTCAAAGCACACTCCTCGCGATCACGTACAAAGGGGGAAAGTCACCGTGAGAGGAAGGACGTCAGTGCAAGGATGCGGGTGCAGGGATGTGGGCGCAAGGGGTGTTTTCCGTGTCGTTTTGAAATACATCTGGAGAGGTTTAAGAGGAGCATTTGGGCACGCCTGACGCTGTGGACCTGTGGTGGAGAAGAGAGGCGGGTACCGAGTGAAGGGCAAAGTCACGGTGAGTGAAATGAGGGTGCAAGGAGGGTGGGGAAGTGGGGGTGGGTGCAAGGATGTGAGAGCCAATCTAACTCGCTTCCGAGTGCCCAAGCCATTCCACCCGTCGCCGCTGTCGTGCTCCCCCCTGAATCCCTCCCCCCTGGTCTCAGTCCCTGCCCCAACAAGCAGCCACCTGTCCGCCCGTCACAAGCGCATGTGCAAACCTCCCTCCCTCCCTCCCTCCCTCCCTCCCTCCCTCCCTCGCTCCCTCCCTCTCTCCCTCCCTCCTCGCACTCTCCGCTCCCCCAGGTCACCCGGTCCTTCGGCGACCTCTATCTCAAGTCGCACGAGTTCAATCGAGAGCCGCTCTTCTCTCGCTTCCGAGTGCCGGAGCCCTTCCACCCGCCGCTGCTGTCGTGCGAGCCCAACATCGCTGTGCGCCTGCTGTCGCCCCACGACTCCTTTGTCATCCTCGCTTCCGATGGGCTTTTCGAATTCATTAGCAACCAGGAGGCAGTCGACATTGTTGCCAGCAGCCCCAGAAAGGTGAGAAGCTCAATATCTCCTTCGTGGTTCTCGCTCGCTTTAAATGTGCTTTTCGAATTCATCAGCAGCCAGGAGGCGGTCGATATTGTGGCCAGCAGCCCTAGAAAGGTGAGCAGCCAGCAGCCTTACCCTGTGCCTGCGAATTTCATTTTCGTGCCATCAAAGAGACTAGTCTTCTCCTATTTTCCCGCAGGACGTTGCCCGGCAGCTGATCCGGGGGCCTTTGAGGACTCCAATGTCATCTCCCTCCACCCCTCCACCCCTCCACCCCTCCCGCAGGACATTGCCCGGCAGCTGATCCGGGCGGCGTTACGGCGGGCGGCGGAGAGGCGGGAGATCCGGTACCAGGATCTGCTGCGCATGTCGAGCGGGCAGCGGCGGGAGTACCATGATGACATCACAGTGGTGGTGTTCTTCTTCAACCACGAGGCGCGGAACAAGCACGCCAAGAGCAACATGACGTGGAACCATGTAAGAAATGGGATGCCAGTGATGGATGTGAGTGGGCGTGTGTGTGGGAGACGGGGAAGACGAGAGGCAGCGGGGGGGCACCACGACGACATCACAGTGGTGGTGTTGCTCTTCCACCACGAGCCGAGGAACGAGCTCGCCAAGAGCAACATGACGTGGAACCATGTGCGGCATGGGATGCATTGTGAGGGGTCTGGGTGCGTGTGTGTAATGGGGGTGGGGGGGAAGGCGAGGCAGCGGCGAGAGTACCATGATGACAACACAGTGGTTGTGTTCCAGTTTACCACGATGCGCGGAACACGCACGCCAAGAGCAACATGATATGGAACCATCCGAGGAACATTTAACCCCTTCTCATTTCCTGTCTACCCGGTCTCCCCTTGTACAGGACATTTCTTTCAAGGGAGGCAAGGACGCCCGGCTAGCTCTTAATGCGGCAGCAGCGGCAGATCTTGCCTCGCCCTCAAAACCAGGAACCAATGAGGCGCTAGCAGCCCTGTCCTCCGCGTCAGGCTCGCTTGCCCGAACCACCTCATCCGTGCCTGAGGATGGAGTGCTTGAGATGGAGGAGATGACAGGTCCTGCCCGAACCAACAGCCGAACCTTCCTGACCTGGTCAAAGTAGGCATGGCTTGGGGAGTGGTGTGAGGTGAGATGCAGGGAGTCGCGGTTTTCCAAGCACTATTAAGTGGGCAGAAGTAGGCACTCGGTTCAGTTGTGGGGAGCTTCGGAGTAGGCACTTGAGCATCGTCAAAAGACGTCAGTATGTATGAGAGGGTCGAGACAAATGGCCATAAAAGGATGGGCTTTGTAGGTTTGGTGGGGTGTGCTCTGTAAGAGTTTATGAGATGGGCAGGCACTGCCATTAGATTCCTTGTGTAAACTGGTGGATAATGCCACCCACATTGTTACAAGGGGAAACATGGGGATCTATGTAAAGCCAATGATGGATTATTTGGTTGTGGAGAGGGGCATGCTAGGTGTGTGAGTGGTACAATAGTTTTCAGGATAGAAGCCCACGAGCCGTCAGTTGCTTTCACCAGCCGGCTGTGCCTCGTCATTCGCATACTCTCCACTGCATGCTAAAACAGCAGGCTCGTCCCCAAAAAACCAATCATCCTCCTTCACTTGATCCGATTCTAACTACTACCGGTAGTTACCAAAGTAACCGGCCCGGCCACACCCCTTCATCCTCAGCTCTCCTCCCAAGGCTCACCTTCCTCCACTTCAACACCGTGCCAGACGCAACCCCGTGAATGCTGACCATAGCTGGCACCCTCGCATCGCATCATCTTCCACTGAAATGACTATCCATGCATCAACGCCCTGTGATCCATACGTCAATCGTCTACGCCCCCCCTCGCATCCACTCCATCGGCCATCTCAAAGGGCGCTCCATGCTCCCCCTCAGCAACATCATCATCATTCTCCTATTCCTCATCCTCCCCTTTTTCCTCATCCTCCCCCTTTTCCTCATCCTCCCCCTTCTCCTCATCCTCCCCTTTGTCCTCCCCCGCATCCTCGTTGTCCCCATCAAGCGCATCCAACTCCCCGCCATCATCTCCCTCACTCTCGCTGCTGCAGCAGCTACTGCATCCTGCCACGTCATCCCTCCTATCCTCAACCATTGTGCCGCTCCCAACCCGGATCTCCCTCAACCCCGCACATCCCTGCACCCTCAGCAGCTTCAGCTGCTCCAGAGAGCTCAGCGATGCAGGCAGGGTGCGCAGCCGGGGCAGATTCACCAGCTCCAGCTCCTGCAGCTGATGCAGGTCCCCAATGGCATCAGGCAGGCATCTCAGCCCGGGAAGGTCTTCAAGGACGAGGTACTTGAGGGCCGGAAGGCGGCCAATGGTGAGATTCATGCCGTGGGAGCAGGTTCGTAGCACGAGCTCCTCCAGCTGGTCCATGTGGTCCAAGTGGAGCTCCCAGTCCTGCTCGTCCGAATGGTAGATATCCACCATGCTCAGCCGCCGCACACGAGGGGTCGCCTCAATCAGCTCCACGAGGCAGTAAGGGAAGGAGTCGAGATCCACGTCGTACACCTCCACCTCCAGCAGCATAGGCAGACACCCACTTTCCTCCTTGTCTGGGTCCGCGGTAAAGTCTGGGACGTTGTGGTGTATGACGAGTGTGCGCAGTGCATGCAGGTCAATAAGAGACAGCGTCAGATCCAGCCCGTCCTCCATGCCAATCAACCGGAGGTCCTCCAGGGCCTTGAGCCGGCCAAAGTTGTGCGGCAGAGACTCCATGGCGCAACGCTCCAGCACCAGCTTCTGAAGAAAAGGCAGGGCAGTCAGCGACTCTACGAGCGGCGTTGCTTCGTGGACCCGTGAGAGAGTGAGGCCCCTCAGGCAGGTCATGGCCTCCAGGGTGGCAGCATGCACACGGGTGCTCCAACGTGCAGCTGCCTCAGCGACTGCAGGGCGGTGATGGCAGGGGGTACGGCGTCGAAGCCAGTGACGCTGAGAGAAGCCAAGGAGGTGAGGGAGGATATGCAACTGGGGAGCACAGAGCCTTGCTCGCTGCAGTTCAGGCTGAGCTGCTCGAGTGAGGAGAGGGCGCTGAGGGCGTTCAGAGCTAGCTGCTTCCCCTCCACACGGAGGGAGCGCAGCGCGGACAGGTGGCTGATGGCGGAAGGGAGGGCTTTGACAGAGTCCGGTAACTCGAGGCTGAGCGAGTCGAGATTGACACAGTGGGAGAGCAAGGAAGGCTGAGCACCAGAGCTGCCGAGTGCCATGTGCGCATCTCCCAGCCTCAGCACGGGCACTTGTGCTGTAGGGCCATCGGCGGGGGTGCGCACAAGGATCGTGTGGCTGTGCTTCTGGATGCTCCTCTTCGCGAGCTGCACGCCTTGCAGCATGGGGCAGGCAGCAACGAAATGCAGCAGACCAGCAGGGGTGACGACGTCACCACGACTGTTTGTGCAGCCCTCCTCCCCACAGCAGCCCAGGTGCAGCTCTGTTAACCCCGCAGCACCATGTGCAGCACCTGTCACGCAGCGGCCGCTGTGACGTGCGGTAACCTCACATGCGTCTTCTACTGCGTTCATGCCGGTGGCAGCTGCTGCAGGCGCCACCAGGAGGCTCGGGAGCATGTCTGCAGTGAAGACACCGGAGGGGTGGAGAATCAACAGCCTGCGCAAGCCTGGGGCGGCAGCAGCAATGGCCAGGAGCAGGCGGTCAGTGATGGGGTCCGAGAGAGCTGCACACTCGAGCTGCAATTCGCGCAGGCTGCTGCTGCTGCACTGCGAGAGCAGCTGCAGCAGCTCTGCTGTGGACACACTGCCGTGCTCCTCCTCCCCACCCGCACGCACGAGCAGCCGCTCCTGTGTTTCGCGGTACGCACGCCGCCACGCCCTGCACACTAGCCAGGGCTGGAGGGCCGGCCGCCAGCAGGCGCGCCGGCTCACATCGTCCTCGTCCGAAATCATCCCACGCCGGCTCAGGCTCAGATTCAGAATCTGCTGGCCCAAATCATCCTTGTCCCAACGGAACTGCCACAGTCGTGCTGCCAGGGACTCCGGCCCGCCCCACGGCTTTCTGGCAGCGGTCCAAATGTGCATCAGCAGGTGCGGCGGGAGGCTGCAAATGGCTGCAGGTGGCATTTCTGCTGCCAAGACCGGGGATAACTGCAAATTAAAGGACGGAGTGGAAACGAAGGAAAGGAATGTTACCAGAAAGGGGGCAGGGGGTGGGGGAGCGGGGGGGGGGACAAACAAATCAGGATAACCTGAAAGGACATGACACGAAGGGGAAATGTGACAATATCACGAAAGGTTGGAAGAGAGAAGGCGAAAAGCAATGGACAGACAAGAGCAAATCCCAGTAGCATAGTAAGAGAGGGGAACTAAAGTAGAAATGAGCTGGTGGGGTGGCTCAGCTCATCGGCTCGGCTCGGCCACATGTGGAATCGGGCCACCTCTGCGTAGTCTCGGTCAGCTCAGCTAAGCTGCAAGCCCGGCCCGACTAGCCGTCAAGATGACAACTCACGGCTTGCGAGTCGCAAGCACGTATTGAGCGATCATGAGGTGGACCGACTCGCGAGCCGACTCAGAAGGAAAAAATAAAGAAGGAAAAAAAAAAAAACGAAGTCAAGCATGGAATGAGACACGGAAGGACGAAGAAAATTTCATGCAGGAAAGTTATCAAGCGAACGCCAACATCTGCATACACGGAAACGAATGAAACTTTTTTAAAAAGGGCAGTGGCAAAACAAATGAGCGGCCATTGACAGCAAACGAAAAGGGGCTGAAACGGGAAAAATGAGTTTGAACAATGGAGCAGAAGAGGAAGTAATAAACAGAGATTTTGAAAAGCCAGAAAGGAAACCATTACAGCGGAAGTGACAATAAGGGAAATCACATCATGACCGGAGGTCAGAGCTAATGGAAGGGGGGGAGGAAGGAAGAAGGCACAGTAGAGAACGATTTATTTATTTTTTACGCGAAAGAAGTAAGCGAAGGAGAAAATAATACAGGAAAGGTAAAGTGACGGCCGGAAGAATGAGAGGGAGAAAACGACACCTCTCTTGCTGTTTTCTCGCTCCTTCCTCTCTCGACCAAGAAGCACAGCAACAGCACCAGCAGTCATGCTAGCACAAGCAAGCGCAATCCAAATGCAGCATTGCGGCACCAGCAGCCGGTACTGGTTGCGATCTTGCCAACAGCAACGACGCCAGCCGAAGTTATCGCGCCAGCAGCGACTATCGTGCACCAGCCGGAGTTATTGCGCCAGCACCACAGCAGTTACCATTACTCAGGCAGTATTTGTGGAGGGTATGGTTATTTGTGAGAGACAACATTCGTGTGATTCTGACGAAACCCTAGACCAAACCTGCCGTCACTAGCATGTATCAACAAAACATGAAAAAGGAAACACGATAATTCTGAGAAAGGTACAGTAGAGACTAGGCATGAAAAACGGCCCGACCCGGCCCGGTTTTGGGTCGGCTCGGGTAGAAATCGAGCCGGGCCGGGCCGGCCCATAACGGGGCCGGATTCCTGGATTTGTTGGCCCGGCCCGGGTCTCTAGACCCGGGCCGACCTTGGCCCGGTGGCCGAACCGGTCCGGCCCAGTATAAAAACGGGCCTAAACAGGGCCAGCCGGCCCGGGACCCCTTTTTGACTGTTTCGGGTGGGGTTTTGATGGGGGATGTCGTGCATTGTTCTGGCAGATTTCTAAGGTGGTTGTGGCCCCTTGTAACGTGTCTCATAGTCCCCTAAATGCGCAGGAAATGCAGCTACACATGGAAGGTGCACACAAGGCCACGAACTTGTGGTTTTTGGGCTGTCGGCTGCTGCAGGCCCTCATGCTATGGAAAATGCAGAATTAGGCAGTCATGTATGCACGTTATCAAGCCTAATAAATAAAGTCCCAAAGAGGGCCCATTGGCTCATTGCCAGGTCCTTGGAGAGACGTAATAATGTTTAATCCAATCCCAACCTGCAGCACCACCCCCAATCCCACTCAAAGCCCCTCATCATCCCCCTCAAGGCACACTCCTCCAGTTGCCTTCAGATTCTTGGCATCCAAGGGCGGCACCCCCGTGTTCTGCGAAAGCCATGACTTGATAGTCATGGTCGCACGCACGTGAGGACCTGTCAGTCGATGACTCTGCCAAGTAATGATATATTCCGACTCTGGCTGAAAGCTCGCTCACTTGCTGCAGACGAGGCCGGGATAGCTAGGTAGTCCCGAGCCATCGCCCTCAACCCGGGGAGGTAGTGCCTGTCACGCCAATAGGCTAGCGGGCAGGAGTCCGCGGCTCCTTCGCCGCCCTAATGTATGTGTCCACCTCGTCCAGCTGCTGCGACCCCGCCTCCGCCTCCAGCTCATCCAGTGTACTGAACAGTCCATCATCTAGGCCGTCATCCCCCCCCGCAGCTGGTCCAGTCCCCCCCTCCACCTCTACCCCCGCCCCAACTGGTGCGCGTCGGCTTGTCCCCGTGCTGGTATCGCGAGACCTCAACTCCTGCTGATACCCGCTAAGCCTCTCGCGCACTAGCTTCAGCACCGCTGCCTTGTCGATGTCTAGGACCGCTCTTGCCTTCCCCCCCAACTCTGTGGCCAGCTGTGGGTTGTTCGCCTCCCACCTCTTGATCCTGAAATAGAGATGCTTAAAAGCGGGGATCCAGGAAGGTAGCAATGAACAACTCCTTGCTCGTGGTGTAGTGGTACTTCTTCAAGCTGGCAAGGCGGTGGGGATCCAGCCGCGGTGGTGACGCGAGCGAATGGGTGGAGGAAATCACGTAACTCTGTCAGAATCTCCCAATCAGCATCGGTGGGCTGAAGGCTCTGGACTTTCTCGCGCACGCTAGCCCTGGCACCGGCCCGGGGCGGGAAGAGCGGAAATGTGTTGGAAAGGCGTGGTTGGTTATGTATAAAACGGGCATTGGAGTAGGCCAATAGTGGAAGGGTCATTCCATGCACACGGTGGAGAGACTGTTAGCACACAATACGAGCACTGTCATGCTAAGTGCGGCATGCGTACCTCGGCGCGCGCGAAATGGAGAGCAAGCGCCGGCTCCAGCTTGATGGCGCGCACCACCAACTCGTAAGTTAAGCTCCACCTTCTCGGCGTGTCCGACACAAGATAGAGTACCCCATCACCACCCGCCCACCGCTACTCATCCTCGAACCTCTCGGTGCGCTGGGTGGACATGCCGATGAAGCTTGCAATGTCCCGCATCTTGCGCAGGGGCTCGGAGACCTCGGGGATGGCAGTGGCCGCGTGAACTGAGATGTTCCCGACGTGGCCAAGGCATCTATGTGGGGGGGCAGACGCCAAATGGGACGAAGGTTTTAGGGACTCGATGAAGACATGAGCACTGTTACCACCAGATACGAAATTGCAAGGTGCACACCTGACAAGAAAGACGCATGTGTGCAACCACTTGCCGGAAGTGCCGATCCTCCTTGAGGATGGGGTCGCGACCAAGGCCGGGGTCCTCGCCCATGAGGAGCCACATGGCCTTGGCATTATTCTCAGCATTATCGGTGGTGACGCCGAACAGGTGGGGTACGAGGCCCCACTAGGTCAAGACCCGCTCAAATGTCTCTGCTATCAGAAGCCCAGTGTGCGAGCCGTGCAGCTGCTCGAACTCCATCACCACCTGCCGCAGTTGGAAGTCACTGGTGATCCAGTGGCCAGTCAGCACCATGAACGCCTGGCTGGCCACACTCGTCCAGATGTCAGTGGTGAACAACATCTTCCCCGCCAACCCATCCCCCCAACACAATCTGCTTCTGCAGCTCACGGACAGCATCACCCGTCGCACCCATGTCACGCGCCAGCGTCCACCACGAGGGAGCATGGCCTCCGCCTGGGCATTCAGCAGCGCCGTGTAACGATGGAACTGCAGGCGGGATGTGTGCAGGGTGTAATACATGCCCAACACACGTAAGCGGGCGTTGATTTGTAAGCTGTTGCGTGGAGAGGCGGAGCACACGGACTATGCAAGGCCACCAACAGCGTGCACATCAATTGGAACTCCAAGCGAGGATAATGGTACCGCACGCAACGCATCTGAAGCACTCACCGCTGGCCGATCCACTAGGCGGTACGCCAAGTCAGCGTCGGCAAAAAGCTCAACAAGGGCTGCATGCAGACGGGCGGGAGAGACTCGGGCAGTGTAGAACTGGCGCATGTCCTGCTGCCCCCCCTCCACCGTCTCCCCCTGTGGCGCCTCCTCTCCAGGTGGGTACCCCGGCCAGTATGCGGCCCGCGGCCACTCCTCCCCGCTGTGAGGCACACCCGGATAACCATCTCAGGGAAACTCGAGATCAGGCGCCCTGTTTTCCACCATGTACAGCCGCTTCCAAATCTGATAATGCGGCATGTGCCAACGCTCCATGTGCCGCTTCCCGGCATTCGTGCTGCCATCAGCCCACCCAATGAACTTGCGGCACGCTCGACACTCGCGCTGTTCGTTGACCTTGTCCAAAGCCCCAAACATACCCCTCACTTCGCCGGCCAGGACTTGTCGTCCGCCAAACGCGTGGTGCGTGCCTTTGCCGCCTTTCTCGCGTGTTTCTTTTGCCCCTGCCCTGTTCCTGCCTTGCCCCCTCCCTTTCCTGCAGCAGCGGTCGTGGGCGTGCCTACACCGCCCTCCATTGCTTCGTCAAGAGGGTTGCCCCCTCGCTGCCCATCACGCGGCGATCCTCCCCCCCCGCACGACCTTCTCCGTGCCCCGCGCCGCCCGTTCCACGCGGCTGACCGCGCGGAGGTGTGTGCCCTCCCCATTGCCAGCCCCCCCCTCCGCGACGCCTTCCCTGCCCTAGCGGTTTTGCCCTGCCCACCACCTCTGGGCCTCCTCCCATTCCCTTCTCCCCACCTCGCTGTTTTGGCCGGCCGTCGCCGGACTCCTCGGACAACTCCTCCCACTGATGTGGTACTCTTCGTCATTCATCTCCCGCTGCTTGAAACCCCGTGCTCTCCCATCTCCTCCTCCCCCCCTCCCTCCTCAGCCGTTCCTCGGTGGATGTGTGAGCCCAACGCAAAGCTCTGCTGCCCATCGGGCAGCGGTCACCTGCTGGAGGGCCCCTCGCAACCCATAACTACTACCCCCTCCAGTGCTCGCCCCGCGATCGTGAATCTGACGCAGCGTGCCACCAAAATCGCCCATTGCCTTGATTCAAACGTGTCACCAACTTCGCCTAGCGCCTAGTGACACGCGAACCTTCAGCTATGCAGAGTGTAATGTCAAAGTTAGGTTGAGATTGTTTGGCGAGTTATGCTGTACTTTTCGAACAAGTCACAGTGGAGAAACGCGATTTGTAACTGAGTAGTACGTGCCAAAGGCGAATCACAAAAACAGATCTGAGGGGCTCGGCGATTTTCAAAAGGGGGTACGTTTTCTAGGTTAGAGAGAACAGCGCGCTACTTTTTCCTAGCCAAAAATCGTCCCGATAGAAAAATACGTCCGTAGATCTACCCTGAATTACAAGTAGCAGTTGTCTCTGGGACTAAAACCGACGGTGGTTGCCACGGATTGTAGGGTTAGGAGCCCCTGGACGCCTACATAGTTGGTCGAGACTCGTTTTCTGCTGTAAAAATGAGTCGCGATGGTCGAAATTTCGAACTTCATTGCCGAAATTTTGACCCCGCGGTCAACCGAGCTGCGCGGCCCATGATACGGCCAGCACGTCGGACCGGGCCGGCCCGGCCTGACTTCGCGAACGTGGCCCGACGACGGGCCGGTCCGAACCGGTCCGGCAGCGTCAGCTCGTCGGACCGGTTCGGACCAGGCCGACATGCACAGCCACGCCGGGCCGGCGGGCCGGCCGGATCGGCCCGACCGGGCTGGTACCCTTCGAAGTATTGGGCCCGGTCCGGGAGATTTCCGGACCGGTCCGGCCCGGCCCAGCCCGTCCGGGCCTTTTGCTCATGCCTAGTAGAGACTGTGCTTTGAGATGTCCCACCAGCCTCTACGATGTTCACCCATGGTTCTCCTGATACTTGTCATTTCTTAATCGAACCCCAAAAAAACCATGTTTCATTGTGCGGGCTGCGAAGATTAGTTCAATCAAATGCCTGAAAGAAAATGACGTTACTGTGTGCTCCATCCATCCTCATGACGCCTATAGTATTTCCTACGCTTGTTTGGCACATCCTTCCATTTCCATCTCCTACACCCCTACTCCACCACCCTGCCTCCCTTTTCCTTTGTTTTCTAGTTTCATCTCACACATGAAATCACTTGACAACTGAAACATGTGGTGCTGCGATGAAGAGGTGGGAGATTCAGTAATACAAAGTGCTGCACATGTTGAGTGGGCAGCGGTGAGAGAACCATGATGCCCATCACGGTGATGCTATTATTCAACCATGAGGTTGACGAACAATTACGCCTAGTTCGGGGAGGCAGCGGTAGGGGTCCCACGATGATATCACGGTGGTGGTGTTCTTCTTAACCATGAGGCGTGCAACAAGCACGCCATGATGTGGAACCATATGAGTGATGGGGTGTTAGGCTATGGTTCGGTGCACATGTGGTGTGTGGAGAGGGGTGGAGGAGAGAGCGTGTAGCAGCGGGGGAAGAGGGATAGGGGGGGTGGGTAAGGGGATGGGTGGCTCATACTCGCTTGTATGCATGTGTGGTTTCTTTGTGTGAGTGTTCCTGCGGGTGCATATGCGCACGATGCAAAGGATGACAGATGGGTGAGCATCGTGATTCGTGCACTACTTTTGTAGTGTAGTCCATTAGTAGGCTCCCCTTTCACTTTGCTTTCCATCTGGCTTTTCCCTCTTCCATGTTTCCCTTCTTCCCGTGTACATCCCTTTTCCCTAATCATTCACCCTGTCGTCGTTCTTCATCTCGTCTCTCCCACTTTATATGACATCTCGTTTAAGGGAGGCAAGGATGAATCTTAATGCAGCGGCGGCTGCAGGTCTTACCTCGCCCTTTAAATAAGGAACCAATGAGGCGCGTATTGGAGTAAACCATGTGTTTAGGGTGTTCAAGATCTAGAGTTGGTGGAACCAAGAGTAAAAGTCAGCATAAGACTTTACACCTTGCAAGGGAAATCTCCTAAATAACAAGGATAATACTCTAGGAAGTACCTACTCGGAATGTACATGTTCGTAATGTATCGCGACTATCCGCGTGACATGACTAGTGAGTGTTCATGTGACTGAGAGTGGCGTGACCCTTCGGGTAACTATATGCGCGAACCTACTGTTCACACATCGACTTGCTACTGCTGACGTCATCATGCTCGTCCTTCCATATGAGGTATCGCGCTACTAGTAAAGTCTAAGTATTATATTAGGAATGCATAAATGGTAACTCTGTCGAGTATAATTCCCCTTCATTCCTGAGTGTATGTCTCTGGTTAAGTGTTGCCTCGTTTGCAGATCGTCCTAGGTTGGAGCAATACTGAAATTTGTCGTGTGGGAGTTTCTTCTCGAGAAAGTCAGCTGTCATTTCTTCTGTAGGGCAGTACTTCAGGACGACCTTCCCTTTGTCGATTTCTTCCTTGACAAAGAAGTAACGGAGGGTGATATGTTTTGTCATGTTGATGAAGCCGGGCTTGCTTGCAATCTTGATTGCACTTCGACTGTCGCAGAGCAACTTAATTTTCGAGTCATTGTGATTTTTGCCTCCTGAAGTAACTCTTGAAGATATAGTCTTTCACGAACTGCAGAGCTTGCTGCGATGAATTCCGCTTCGGCTAACGAAAGTGTGATAACCTCCTGTTTTGTTGAGTTCGAGTAAATGACACCACCCGGTTCAAGCTTGAAGATGAACCTTGTGTATGAACACATGTTGTCGGAGTTAGCAGTGTGATCTGCATCAACGTATCCTATCAGTCAAAAGTTCGCTACAGTATCTGTCGCGTAGCTTAGTCCAACTGTACGAGCTGAAATGAATATTGAAGGGCATGACAAAGATCGACCATATTTTCCCCTTCAAATCGGCGCAGGTGTATTATGCGAGCTGACTCGTGATGTAAGTAAGATATGAGCGGCAGGTAACGACTGCAAATAGGACACACCCGAGCTGCTATTGGTAGAGCTGATGCTCGAAGGTGGTATGTGGGGTAGTATTGGGTGTGTGGTATGAGAAAAGGAGTAGTGAGGCCGATGGGAGCGATAACGAACTTTTTCGCAAGTTTTTCGGCATACTTGCTCGCAAAGAGGTAGATGGCAGCAGGGCTGATGCCGACGTTTAGCCCAAGAAACAGAGTAACTTTGATGTCGTAGAGGGATTTTATTAACTTGAAGAATT
This sequence comes from Closterium sp. NIES-67, assembly GCA_027943415.1. Lineage (NCBI taxonomy): Eukaryota > Viridiplantae > Streptophyta > Zygnematophyceae > Desmidiales > Closteriaceae > Closterium > Closterium sp. NIES-67. Next base: position 4,371 of record BQMB01001220.1, on the reverse strand, counting down.
GGAGTCCGTCACTGTGAGTATGAGGGAGTTCGACGAAAATACAGTATCTGCATCGACGTCTGCGTATAACAACACATCTTTAACGTCCAGCTGGCAAAGTGGTTGATGGTGATTGGCGGCAATCGCGAGAAGAATTCGAACTGAGTTATGGCGCCTGACCGGAGCAAAATTCTGGTCGTAGTCGATGCGGTGGGTTTGTTCAAAACCTCAAACAACCCATCTCCCCTTGAATCTGGCTGGTTTGCCTGCTGCTTTTGTCTTTATGCAGAAGACCCACTTGCCCGAAAGAATCTTTTTGTCGCGTAATGCTTCTCGTGGAACCAGTTTCAAAGTTTTCCGCTTCTCGAGGGCAACTACCTCTGCATCCATACAGAAGTTGCTCGCTACTTGGCTGCATCCGAGCTAGAGAGGGCATGCTTGACTGTTTTCGGCTCAATCCCGGCCGTTGGTTGCTAAACTGCGGCAGCCAGTCCAGGGATTTGAAGAGCCGATTGGTCATCTCGTGGATATGGTTGGCGAACTTCGACGACGTCATCATCGTTGGTTTTGGATGAAGTTGGCGCGCACCGGCATGTGATGTTGCGTCGGTTTTCTGTCGGCACAGGTGCTCCTCATACAGTAATTGTAAGCAGCATGTGTCGTGGTAGGATGCAACTGGTCCAAGAGTGGAATGAAGAGCGGAGTTTCTGTGCCATAGGCACAAGCCTTTGGAATGTAGGAGTCGAAAAATGGTTCTTCACATGACAAAGGACCAGGTTCAGCTGCTGACATGTACGGTTGCGGAACTGTAGAAGGTCCTACTGCTTGTTCTGAGTGGTAGCAAAAACTCCTTTAGGCGCTGTAGCGATCAGGATCCCACTGCTGGCATTTCTTATCGCATTCGAAGTCATTGAGAAATAATTTATCGTAGAAGATGCAATCGCGGGCATACAAAACTTTTCGAGTTTTGTAATCCATGATTTTCTATGAGTGGGAATCCTTAGGTACTGTATACCGAGGTATATTCCCTATCGAGCCTGTTCAGTAAATCTGCCCATAGTTGCGCTCAGAGGTCGGTATTGGTCCAAACTCATAAAAGTCTAGTATCTGTGGGCTGCTTTGTCCACATGACATGCAGCGAATTGAATTGAGGTAGGGCTTTGAAGATAGACAGCTGTGCAGTCGGACAGCTTGCGCCATCACAAATGGCGAAAAGTCAGCTGTCAGGTTGGACTGCTGCAGAAGCTCGCACGTCTTCCCTTGCAGCATTCTGTTCATCTGCTCAGCTACTCTGTTTTGCTGATGGGCGTACGGCACTGTCTCGCGCTTGAGAATCCCTTTCCGCGCCAGAAACTCATCGAGCTACTCGCTAGTGTACTCCCCGCGTTGTCTGCTTGTATCTCCTTCGGTGTGATGTTGCTCCGCTATTTTCAGTCATAGCTTGAAGGCATCAAGAGCTTTTGACTTATGAGATAAGTTCTTGTGCCAGGCATATCGAGTAGCACCGTTGATGAAGATAATTATATACTGTAACGGTAATTATTGCCTCTGATCTCCTCTGCTTCTTGTGATATAAAGAGGATGTCGCTGAATACGACGCCCATTGGTTAGTACTTAGATGCAATCGGGAAGTGCGATGGGTACAGAGCGTAACTCAGGTGAGCGCCCGGCAGATGGTGCAGGGTGACTAACGACTGCTAGGTCGAAGCTCTTGGCCGTTGGTTAAAAGGAGTGCGTCCTTGTTGGAAACCGAGGCTTTAATCGAGTTGTTGAGAGCTACTTGCAAGGGATGAGCTAACCGCTTGTGCCATGTTTCCTCCGTAGTCTTGTGCCCCTTTGAACGCGGGTACAATTCGGAGTGAAGGAAGATCGTTGGCGAAAGATGAATCGTTTGGGCCGGGGTTAACGCAGCAAACGGTGCTTAAAGGCTGGATGAACTTGGCTTCTTTTGCAGTTTCAGCCCAAGGGATGCCGAGATGTCGGCGACGCGCCCAAGCATCAGGTACGATTATCTCTTTCTTGCCCCAGCCACGTTTGACCTCCATAGGTTCTTCGACTGTAGCGGATGTAGATTTGTCGTTGACATAAACCCAGCAGCCATCTCCAGATGCCCAAGTTCCACGCCTTGTTTCTGCTTTTGCTGATGTTGCTTGTGTTTCCTTTGCTGCAGATTTGCAGAGGGAGTTTGCATGGGAAGACTGAGGCATGACGCAGAAGATGTTAAGTCCGTGATAATCTTGGCGTTGACGATCCATTCCCAACAATGATGCTACGGAATGAGTAAGACATTCTTCTCACTTTCGCCGGATGCTTTCGCAGTTGAGAATTGTGGAACTAAGATGTCGTCTTTTATTTCTGCGATGCCAATCAAGTTACCTTTGTCTTGTTTCTTGCCTCACACATACAGCTCCATGAGCATCGTGTTAGCGGTACCGATGAAACAGATGCCGCACTGCATCAGCTGCGCTTGTGATAGCATATTGAAGTCGAGCTCCATGACGACGAGAACCTTATTCAGGTGAAGTGAAACTCTAGTGTCGTCGGATTCTAGCAGCACATCTCTGATTGTTGTTGCTTCAATTGTCTGATTGTTGGCCACTGTAATGTTATATTTTTCTCCTTCTGGCAGGTCTCGCCAGTTACAAAGGTAGCGACTTGAAGACTCCATGTGATGACTGCAACAGCTGTCAAGAAATCACGTACTAACGTGCTCAGGACACTCGCGCTTGGCAATGTGGGCATACAGTTGCACGTTTAAATGTCCAGAATTGCTGGCTTTGGAGTTTGGGGACAGGGATGAAAGTTTGGCGGTAGGTTTTGAGGTCCTTCCTCCATGTCGCTGTCGCTGTCTCCATACAGTCATCGTCTCCACTAGCGAGTACCAGTATACCAATGAGATCTGATCATGCAATTGATAATCGCTTTGCCTTTTGCAAGTTGAGTTGAAGAAGCTTAAGGCGGGGAGACAGTCTTGACAGGGGCGGCTTCACCCAACTTCTCCCGATGCCTATTTTTCAGTTACTGACACTCTTCAACATGATGACATGCTCGTTTGCAGAGCTTGCAGAAGCCCTTGCCTTTTCTTGTCTGATCCCCTTGACTTCTTCCACCTTTTTTTTTCCCCCCTTGACTTGGTCCACCTCTATACAAGCTTAACCCACTCTCGGTCTTGCCTCCTTTTGCACTGTACAGGTCCAAGTCCTGCTGCTCTGTCATTAGAGTAGCACAAAGAGAAGTTTCTGAGATGTCCCCTTGGGAATAAAGAAGGGGATTGCATTGCCTCCATTCGAGTCCAAGTCCAGCCAGAGTTCATTGCTGAGATCTCATATGCACTTGCCGAGCTACTCCCGAAGATTTCTTCACCTGTTGATGTAGCTGCGGACTTTTTCTCCCGAAACATTTGCATTGCTGTACGTTGACATAACAGCTTACTCTGTGTAATGGAATCTTGTGTGCTTGATATAACCTTCACAAATAATTCCATGCATAGTAGGGTGAAGCAATCGAAGGTTTGAAACACCCAACTCCCAACTGCTCTTCAAGCGAGAGATTCCGCACGAGCAATGTGTAGGCCATAAGCGAATACTTGTAATAACGTGCTTGTTCTTCGGCCGTTCATGTTTCAATAAAATGGTTGGTACCATCAAAGTTTCTCCAGATACCCGAAGATTGCGCAAGGAGTTCGAACTTGAATCCCCAAGTATACAAGTCACGGCCATCAAAGTGAGTTGAGGTTTTCAGCTTGGAGATAGTTAGGAAATCCGCTTGGTTTACAACAGCTTGTGCAGCAGCAAACATACTTTCTTCTGCTGTCTGATGATGTTGCGACTGTTGTGGTTGTTGTTGTTATTGTTGTGCAGGTTGGTCATAGATCCAGCGGACTCATCTCCAGGGGCTGAAGGCCTAGCGGCAACAACAGCTCCTACATAACTAGAGTTATCATGGCTCATAGAGGTTGTAGGATGCGCTGGAGCTTGTTGTAATTGCTTAGTAGACTGATAAGCCATCACAGAAGCGATGTCAGATAGATTGTCAGAAAATATATGAGTTTCTTGTCTTATTAAGGATGTAATGATAGATCTCTAACTTCAGCTAATGGCGTCATCAAAATCAGCTTGTAACGGGTTCCTGGAACTCTACTTGCTCATAGTACCATATTGGAGTAAACCGCGTGTTTAGGGTGGTCAGGATCTAGAGTTGGTGGAACCATGAGTAAAAGTCAGCATAAGGCTTTACACCTTGCAAAGGAAATCTCTGAAATAACATCATAATAATTGGTAAAACATGTTTTTCCATGCTCTAAGAAGTACCTATTGTCAAACGTACTTCTTCCTAGTGACTTTTCGTGCGACTGAGAGTGGCGTGAACCTTCGGGTGCCTATACACGCCAAC